>PVLD010006650.1:0-98629 GCA_004027595.1 Dinomys branickii | reverse complement strand
ACTAAATTTGCATGTCTGTATATGGGTCCATACATCTACAATTCGAAGATATCAATGGATAAAGCAACAACTACTGTTGAGACCATATCACCTTGTCTATAGATTAGTTGTGATTGTACTATTTTCTATGATAATGGGTGTCTGTTTGTCAATATGTTTTTGTACTTTTATGTTTCTAAAATAAAAAAAAAAAAAAAAGTTTATAGTTTAGTCTCTGGGACAAACCTTCCATTCCCACCCCCAAAACACTGCACTCAGAAAGAAGCAAACTCATGATGGCAACAGTGATATTAGCAACTCACTCCAGTCATCAGTTTGGACAGGACGAGAGTGGACAGGGCTGAGCATAACCGGGTGTGTGATATCTTGTGTTTTTCTCTGCTCCATGATAACTTAAGGACGCAAATAACAGAAAATTTGGGTTTTAAAGATAACCCAGAATCTGCAGATAAAAATAAAGGTCTCTAAAGATAAAAATCTATTCACACAGCAACACAAATAAAATTTTAAAACACTATTTTCTCAGTGACTTTGGTCAGTTTTTTTAGAAATATTCATTATAGTCAAGAAGTGAAAAATAACTACAAGGTCAGTGAGATGACAAAATGATGCATTTATACTGTTAGTTTCAAAACACAAACAGAACAAGTCAAAAGAGACTAGAAGTAAGTGACAAAGTGCTCACAAGAGAGACATGTCTTATAAATCAGTGGGGGGGGGTGGCACCTTTTCCTTTATCAACGAAAATATTATCAAGCTTCTTGACAATGGAAACACTTAAAATAATGAAATATTTTATCTTAAAATGCAGGTATATATTAAAATGAAACATCAGAATTTCAAAGTATCTTCTAACCTTTAACATGAATATGATATCACCTGTAAATAAAAATTATAATGATCTTATTATTTTATAAGTAAAAATGGTCAGTAAAATAAATATAATAAAATAGTCTTCCTTATCAGAAATTTATTAGCATCTTAAGCAATTCAGAATGCATTCGGAATGAATGCAATACAGTTCAATTTACTGAAACTAATTTCTTAATATTCTTAAGTTGTTGGAAGTGGTTCTTTCAATGAATGAAAAAGGATATACATCATAGACAGTAATAAATGCAGGCAAAAAATTCTATTTCTTTCTATTCAAACCTTAGTTTCACTGACATTTCACTGTTTTCATATGTTCAATTTGAGGCCTTGGAACGAATTATATTTTGATAAATCTTATCTTCTGTTTCACCTTCTTCCAAAAATAAATGGCTTTGATTCATTTCAAATAAAAAAATCAGACCATACTTCAAAATATTTTTGCACATTTACCTTTTTTCATACAAATAGTTGCAGTTAGTCAGCATGCAGCCAAAAATTATTCCAGTCATAACATATTTAAATAACAATTTGCATGTACTAGTTTCAATGGAACTTGGTGATTTATTTATAAACAAACAAGAATTAAAATGTTTTTTTTTCAGATCCGATTGAAAAATAAATTGTTATCATGACTCTTCAGCTATGAAGGTTCTTACTGCATCTTACATCCTCTTTTCTTACCTGAGTCTCACATGTTCCCAAAGACCGCTAGCGATGGGATTGCAATGGGCAACCTAAGGACGGGGCTCTACATTAAATGGAGACTCAAATCATGACAATTATGGAACAGCCAACACATGATTTTTTTCAACAATGAAAGGCAGGAAAGAAAAAAAGATGGATAAAATGTTTGGATTTTCAGATGTTAAATGATTGAAACAGTTTCTATTTAAATGCAAATTTGACTTTTTAAAAGATAGGCCTACCAGTAACTGCACCCTAAATGCTAAAATGAAAATCAATTTGAAATATGGGATGAATAAAGTGTATGTGGACTTTCTGGGAATAATTTTTTATTATGAAAACTCTGATGTACTTCCCTTTGCTCAATCCATTTTATTAGGCTTTGGCTGGGATGAAACGCAAACATTTTTTAATTTGTTTAAGTACAAATGTTAGTCAGCTCTCTCAAAGCATCTTTTTTAATTCAAGTCAGATGTCACAAAATAATGATCATGAGCCTGATGTATGGAAAATACAAGACTAGAAATAAGAGCTTAACTGTAGCATTATAATGACCAATATTCACTACTTGTTTTTTATGATGTTGAGGAAATCATTTTTAAGAAATGGAAATCACTACATTCTATTGATTCAAGAACAGAATCTTCAGACATAAGTCAGCAGACTTGACACTTTCAAATACATAAAATGTGACATCTGCTCTTATAGATGCACTATATGGGCTGTAAATCATCAAAGAGAAAAACAGTTCAATGTCATTTCAGCCATTGTAAGCTATGGTTTACAACTGAGAGATAAAAATAGTCATACTCTCTCTATGACATCTAAAACACTTTTCTATTGCAGTAGTCCATGTCCTAATTTATCTTTGTGGGTGAACAACACACAATCAATTTTAAGTAACTAGTGTAGTTTGATTCCAGTCAACTGCAATTTTCTATGACTTTATCTTTACCCCCACTGAGTTGACTTTTAGAAATATTCACAACAGACTATCTCAAATTTTGTGCTTGCTTTGGTAGGTCAAAATTTTATCCATCAGGGATCCATATAATAAATTTATATTTCATAAAACAGAGTTTGAAACTTACATGCTTATTATAATTAAAATGTATATACTACTGGAATACAATGAGTTGATCCACTTAATAAGACTAGAAAGAGCATGGGCTTTGTGTCAGATTCGTGGTTTTCCCAGTTATTACCAAGACAATTTGAACAAATTATTTAATCTCTGTGAGAGTACAGTAAGTCATCTGAAAAATGGAAGAAAATTCCTATCTTTAATGGATTATTTTAAAAGATTATAAGATAAATATCTAATATAGTACTTTGCATATACAGTCTAGAGAACAAAATAAGTAATGACAATTATTATTAATGTTGGCTTATTTATATTATTGCAGCTAGTATAATAACATAGAGCAATTTTACTAGTCATTTATGATAGTATTTTTCACTTATCCCAGCACTGGAGAAAACTCCACACGGTGCTGTATGCCTGGAATATGAGGTTGCATTTTGATTTCATTTTGTAAATAATGCTAATATTTAAATATTTTAAGAAATTTATTTCCTATAATCATAACATGAAAATATCACTATGTGATTTTAAAAATCCTCCAATGAAAATGATTACAGTATTATAATGATCAAATGATCTAAATAGATCCAGAAATGACAGTAAAATTATCTCTACAGAAGGAAATGTTTGGTACACACCAGTAAAAAAAATTGTCATGAATTGGGAAATTGGACCCTATGCATATAATATTTTGACTTATCACATTATTACATTTGTGAAATGCTGTATTAATTTGGAGAAGTATGAATTATCACAAAATTTACCTAGTTTTCACAGAATTCCCTACCTATTCAGTCAATAACCACATTTTTTAATGAGTGGGAAACAATGAGGGAGAACCTGCTAATCAAGCTGGTTTTAGGAATGATAGATTTGTGCATTGAGAGCCTCCTTGGAACTATAACACTGTGTCTTTTCTTTTTCTCCACACTACTGCAGTGAAGCTCAAAGCCCAAACCCCTGGTGGCCACCAGCCCCTTGGCTGAAGCTCAAAGAGAACTGCTGTCCTGGGTGGATTTACAACCATTAGTCTAGCAGTTCTGATGCATTTTCTGTCCTGAATCTTTTCATGAGTAAAGCAGCACGTCTAGGGTCTGTGTTGTCAGACCGTCATAGGCACAGTCTTTGGCTGCCCTCCATGCCTCAGTCCATCAAACGCACACACAGGGACTGTGGAGAGCACTCCTTGTCAGGGGCTCATGCTCAGGGATCTGACCTGGATGGGTTCCCATTCCTCTACCGTTGGAATAAGCATGGCGATGCATGGCGCTTTCATTTGTCATAAAACCAATATTGGTCTGAACATTCATGCTCTAGATTTTATTTTATATGTGCTTTTACTTAGTAAAAGAAAACATTTTATGTAAAACTCCTAGGCTTCTAGTTTTTGCACATGTATGCAGGAGCATATACTACAAGGTTCCTGAGAAAAAACAAAATAAATAGTCTCAGGAAAAGCAGCGATATTGTTGCACTCATTCATTAGGTTCCCTCACCAGCTTTTACGGTAATTCTAGGTCCTGATAGATTGGCTTCCCCTTTTGGAAAAGTAGCTGATCGACTTTTATGGTGAACATTTTCACCGGAGGAAGGAATAAAGGAGCAGGAGAAAAAGTTATAATTAAATTTACAATGACAGGGTTATTAGTCCTTTAATGTCCCTAATTCTACCACAATTGTTAAGGACTGCTAGATTGCAAATTTATTACTCCCCAAAAAAGGCTTTTGCACCATGAGGATCAAAGCCAGGAGTGATCTATCAAAGAACTCCATCCCCAGCCCTGGGGATTCTAGTGCTTTATACTTCCGAGCAGCTGGGATTATAGGCATGTGCCACAGCACCCAGCCCTTTCAATCCTTAATGTTTTTCATGAAGAGACTAATATATGTTTTATCTTTCAGTAAAATTCATTAAATATTAACTTAATATTAAGAATAATGCCAGTGAGTTCCCTTTAATCATAACCTTTAACTTCAGCCTTGGGGACGCTGCTGCCTCTTAATCCTTCAGGTACTACTTTGCAAAGTTAATGTAACAATTTAAACAAATGTAGAACAACTAGATTTTTTTGTGCACAGCCCTCCCACCCATAAGTAATTATTAGGGGAAAGGAAAACACACTGAAATGCAGGTGTTCACTGGCTGATCTACACTATTTCCTAGTTTCTTTCTGAAGGCTACTTCCTCTGTCCAGAACAGATATATTTTTTTTAAATTGTTTATTATTCCTCTGTGTATTTATCTGTTGTCCTGTTGCAGATCAAACTTGCGTCCTCATGCAGGCAAGGCCAGCACTGTCCTACAGAGCCGCAACTCAGCCCTCTTTCTCAAATTCCGTAAATAACCATACTAAGGGGCTGGGGCATAGTTAAATGATAGATCATATGCCTGGTAGGTACAAGGCCCTGGGTTCACTCCCTAACATCAAAGTAAAAACGAAAGGAAGGAAGCAAAATAAGGAGAATGCTGAGCACAGGCATGCACCCAGTACGCAACTGGGTGGAATGAATCATGCTGGGACAGGGACACCAAATTCTGGGCTGCAAATGCTCACAGGAGTTAAGTGTGTCAACTAGTGCTAACCACAGTGCTCTTCCTGGCCCCTTTTCGCCTGCCAGTGCCATGAAACAAAGTGCTACTTCTCCCATGTTCTCAGAGCTGTCATGATCACCACTGCTATTCCGGAAAATATGGGGCCTTCATCATTTTTTTTAATTATGTAAACTTGTTCATTATACTGTCATTTGATAGAGCAATTAAATTCTGATTTCTTGAAAAAATTCATTTCACCTACGGATAATATGTCTAAAACTTGGAAGAAAAAAACAGGGAAAAATACAGTGTGTGAACTCAAACGCAGAAGGGTGTGTGTGGCCAACTATGTCAGTGGTGCATGGCAGCTGTAAACTAGTTACTGAATTTTAAAAACAGCAAGTTAAACAAGTGTAAACAGAGAACCTAGTTCAGAAAATTATGAAGTCATCCAGAATGTTCAGTTGAAGATGCAAATCCATGAAAAAGTTTTGAATAACAATATGTGTGGTTAACTCTATTTACTACTAAAACATAATTTTAGCCAGAAGGAACTCTGTTAGGTAACACATATGATAAATTCCTCCAATTTCTCTGAATAATGTGTAGGGAATATAAAAGATAAACAAGTAAAAGTAGTGGCCGGCATTTTGTGGTAAATCTTATTAATCATTCTATGTAATTAAATTATATATTCATGGTATGTAAATATTCTCTGAAGACATTAAATACCATAGGAAATGATTCTGATGTTTTTCTTCAACATGGGATAATACACTTCAGGTAAATTTGTCTAAGATGGTGGAAAGTTACTAGATACAGCTAGAAAATTTTCTTTCCTGAGAAGACCCTACTTGCGTTCCTACTTAGCATGACTATTTTTTCCAAACACTTATCTTACTTTGGTAGAATTTAAATTTGAATTCATGATGGTTTCAATATTTGAAATAAAGGGTGCTATACATTTTTCACTTTATAGACTAAAACAATTTTAAATTTTTCACTTTCTTTCATCAGAAGAAACAGCTTTAACTGGATTAAATTAGATTGATTTCCATTTCCTAAAACTGGTAAAAATAGGTTGAATTATCTGTGCACTCATTTGGATGGGAAAGATTACACTATTGCAAGTAAAGGTCTCTCTAATTGACCATATTCTAAGGCTAATGTAATTGTATAAAGAAATATCTTGAAGATATTGTACAAGTTTTAATCACTGTGTATGTGAAAAGATTATTAAAAGATAGAGCATAAATAGGCTACAGTGGAAGTTCCACTGGACCCATTTACCTTCCAAGGAAAAGGGAACATATGCACGCATCCCACTGTGCCCTGTGGGACAGACTCTAGGGCATCTTCTTTGCTCTTATCTGCCAGTAATGACCCAATCTTACAGAAGTCGCTCAATGCTGGGACTTCCTCAATGCAAGCAAAATTTCTCATGGTGGTCACCTTGTGACATTTTCCCCTAGAAAACTCACTGGACAAGCATCATATCAGGCAGTAAAGATGGGCTCAACATGGCCATCAGTAAGTTAATTTCTCAGCAGAACATGGCACATTATCAATCAGGGAACAGATACACTCCAGTTTTTCCTCATCTTTCTCTCCTTTCCTCCTCTTTTCTTTTGGCAGGGGGAGTTCAATGTTGCTTCAGTTTTCTCCCCTTCCTCAGTCTCTTTCTGTCATTTTTCTTTCTCCTTCTCACTTTCCTTCCTTCCATTCTTCCTTTTCCCCGATATCTTCTCTTCCTCCCTCTATTCCTACTTCTATTTAAATCATTTTGACATCTTGGGCCAATGACTTAAAATCTGGAAGCCTCAGTTTTCTCACAAACAAGATGAGAATAAAAAAAGAGTACTTCATTAAAAGTTTATTGCAAATATTAAATAATACAATGAGTAAAAGGCTTAGTAAATTGCTTAATACTCAATAAGCAGTTCATAATTGTTAACAATGACAATAAGTACTATTACTGCTATATGAAAGACCATTAGAGAAGTATTTAAAATTTGAAAGAGAATGCCAAAGTGTCTTAGGTGGGGAGTGGCTGCTCACAACATATTACAACATTATACACATAGCCAAGTTCATGAATCCTAGCTACTTTGGAGGTTGAGATAGAACTGGAAGTTCACAGATCAGCCTGGGTTACTTAGTGAGATCCTGCCTCAAAATAAAACACAAAATGGGCCAAGAATATAGCCCAGTGATAGAGTAGCCCATCTGTAATTTTTAGAGTAAAGAGGCTGCCTGATATTGAAATGTAAAATTTGTAGAGGTGTCATAATCATGCTGGTTCCTACAATGGTGAGGTAGGTTCTGATGGGACCTTGTCATCTGATCACTCTAGGAGATCAGGAATGCCATTTAACCTTTGTGAGTCTTGGTCCTCACAGCCCTCTTCAATGAAACCGGGATAGTAATACCTACTGTATAATGTTATCATGAGGATCAAGTCTAGGATTGTATTTGACAATGCTTTATAATGAATCAAATGCTATTATGCACATTTGAGATATATTAGAACACACGTATGTTTCTCCTATAGTCACAATACCTATTAAAAACAAATGGAATTTAATTGAAAAGCCTGGCAGGTTTTTGACAAAGGATCATTGTACATGTCAATTCCATTAGCCTCTCTGAAGCAGTCAAGGTTGCTATGTGTCTCCATTTGCATAGTGACATCACCATCCTAACAGAGGTGATCAAAAGAAAGGATGTTTCATTGCTTTGTGAAATGAGATAAAGGCAGAGCCTCTGAAAAAGAAGTTTGCCTGGATAAAGGGGAAAACAGCTAATTTCAGATATACTGTATAGTTAGATACTTTTTACTTGGCTCATGAAAAATGTCAGCTTGACAATTACATATAATTTATCTAAAAAACATAAAGATCCAGGTAGTCACAGGACATTGTTTAACAAAAGCCAAGGTAACAAAGAGACCTAGGATGAGCCCACCACCTGTGGGAGTTCAACCCATCAGAGATCTCTCACAGGAAAATCCTATTTATTTCTATTCCATCTCCTAAGCACAATGCGAAGCTTTTTGGTATAGAAAAATCCCTTCCCCCAAGAAGCACCTCCCCCAGGACAGTCTGCTCACAGCATGGTCACAGAAACTATCACATTAGGCAGCTCTCTCTAAACACAGAGTTCTAGGAATGGGTAAGGGGAAAAAGAAAAGTGTTTCTGTTGGCAGGTTTCTTCCTATAAAAGAATCTAAACTTCTCATGCATGGTCATCTGGTTTGGGAGAACTTGGAAAATGCTTTTTCCAGTGTCCTGAGATCTCTTGACAAACACTTAATATTTGTCTATCATATCTTTCAAACTAAGTTTAACTTTTGGGTTTCAGGGTAAGTCCACTATCACATACTGTATAAAACTTTGAGATGACCCTTCCCTCTCTTCTGGTCAGGTCTCTAATTGGTCAGATGGGAATAACAGTATTATTAACTACTACTGTACTAGTATTATTAACTAGTAACTATTATATTGGTATGATAGTATTATTAACTATTAGTACTATTATAGCAATAGCACAGACTTCTCTTTGGTGTTTACTTGAAGATTAAGTGAGAGTAAATGTAAAATTTACCATGCACCTGCTCAGTGTACAGTGATAACCAGTACATCTCAGTCTCTCTTCTGTCTGCTCTGTTCAGGGGCCCACAACACTCCTCTTGAAAAGCGCCTTGATTCAGTGAGCTACCTGGTACCACTCCGTAGGGGAACTGATTCTGTACAGGACGGGGACATAAATGCCACAGACAGGAATGCATTAGAGAACAGAGTGAGGCATTACACGAATTAAGAGGAAGGAGTTCAGTTCCAACACGGACTGATCCAGCTTTTTATGTTTGAATTATTCTGGAGTCAGGCAGGACTACCCCAGTATCATTGTATCTTCTTCTTCCCCCTCTTCACTGTCATTCCTGTCTCCTCTCAAAAAATAAACATGGGCAAACTTTTGTCTCTTCAATGTTGCTACAATGAGAATACATAAAGGGACAAGAATCCTAAGGACTAGCAATTTAATTATGCATTGAAAAGAATAAAAAATTAATGGTGCATTATTTCAATAACCCATCTGGTATTCGGAGCAAACAACAATTGGAGGATCTTTTATTATTAGCTTAGAACTGATGTCAGAGGACATGCTTGAGAAAGCAGTGGGTGACCTTACAAAATGGGTATTTCAGCAGTAAGCTTTGGGCATCCTTGGAAAGTTGAGGGGTGTGTGAAGGAGGAACACGTGGGCCAAGGAACACGTGGGCCCAAGGAGTAGGGTACTGGGGAGCTGGACCCGAGACACTGCCCTCTACAGGAGTGGCCAGAGAGGACTGGACCTGTTCCATTGTTTCTCCTGTAGGTGGCAGAGGCCCCATGCCTCAACTCGGGAGCACACAGGAAATGACATTTTTAAAAATAAAATAATTAATAGTCAGTCTGGAAGACAGTTTTCTCTGTAGAAAAGGCATCTGGGAGTCATATTTAACAGAACACAAAACAGAAAATTAATTCATATTAATCTACATTATATCTCTCATTAATAAAATAGCAATCTGATCATAACACATATTTTTAAAAAGAATTGTCTTTTCTTTTGCTTACATTTCACTTCACCTTTGACTTCAAGAATGACAATACTTTCAGTGAGGTAAGAAGGGAGCTGTCTCTCACCCTAACTGGGAAGGAGATTGTGATGCACAGGGAGGTGACCAGCCCTGGTTCACTCAAGCAGTGTGCCCTTTCCCACCCACATCTGCTGTCGAAGTGAAAAAATACCCTAAAATAAACTGAGGCAGGAAGCACTGGTGACAAATAAATCAAACCTGTGGTTCATCCATGATATGTAGTTCTTTGAAATACAGCAGCAATTCTAGTCCTGTTGGTGTTTGTAACTTAAAAACGTTTCTTCACTTTTACATATTTCCCCATATAACTCAGCAGAGCAACACTTTCTCAATTCCAAGCTTTGTTCTCCCAGGCCCCTGCCTGGGAGAAACCACTCTCTCTCCCTGAGACTTGCTGTTCTTCGGACATTATGTTCTCTGGTCCTGCACACTGCTCCCCTGGTCTGGAGAGTGTGACAGAGTTGTAAAAGAACATTCTATTTTGGGTTTTGCTCTCTGAGACTATCGTCAAGTATACAGGGTATTCCAGTCATAAAGACACAAGTATAAAGTTTCAGATTATGTTAAGGAAATCAGTCCACAATTTAAAACTCTGTAACATTTAAGTATTTATGATCAGAGAGGTTCTCCATTTGCTCAATCCACTATGTCCTCATTTTCCCCCATCTGAGTGTAAGTGTGCGTGGGAACATTTTTTAATTTAATTCAATTTATTTATGCATGCTGAGCAAGGAAAATGAAGTTGTATTGTTTCTTGCTATTTTGCTTAGGAAACTAAGAAGCATTTCACAGAATCCTGTGTCTCTTGAGGAGTGAGTAAAACATCAAAGCACCTTGACTAATACTGTGTGAATCTATTTCTAAACAAGTCCTGTCCAGTACAGGTTTTATTGGAGTGGTGGGGGCAAAAGAGAGTCATTGTTTCAGAGAAAAATAATGTAAAATTATACTTCAAATCATCTAGTTCATTTAGAGAACATAATTTGGTCATACATGAAACTCTTATAGGAAATATTTAAACAAGATGTGTATGGTGATGAACTTGAATATATACTAATGTTTTGTAGGGACTATAAAAAATTAATAAATAAGGTCAGAAATATGATTTTTTTTTTTTTTTTTTTTTTTTTGCGGTACTGGGGATTGAACTCAGGACCTTGTGCTTGCCAGGCAGGCACTTATTCCACTGAGCTATATCCTCAGCCCATGATCAGAAATATGGTACTGAGAGCAGGAGTTAATGCTATAGCTTTGCCAAAGTCCCTTTAAATCAGAAGCTAGCAATAAATTGGAGTCTCCTTGTAAAATTTTCAAAATTCCTTTTCTTTCTCATAAGCGATCATTTAACATTTTCCTGCACTTATTTTCATACCGAGTGCAGAGATTTTTCATTTTCTCTAAGTCTCTGGAAGGGAAAAGTGTCCAAGGCTCTCCTGATAAGTTGAATATACTAGGTAGCCGCAGCTGGAAGGCCTTCTTACCCTCAGACAAAGCGATCCAAATACAAGCTACTCTTAACATCTGAACTTGTGAAGAAAGAATAGGCAGAAAAACCTACATAGGGAAACACTGATGCCCTGCTCCAGAATTTAAATATTTTTGCTGAAAGAACAATGAGAAATAGCAGTGAAGAGTCATCTGGAATACTCCAATTTCATTCCACTTCTGTAATTATTTTTAGCATTTATTATTATTCATTGGGCACTCCTAGAAGAATGGTGGTATGATTATCCATAGCAGAATGGAATGAGGGAATGGTATTTATAATGCAAAATTTACAAACATGGAGAGAAATTAGTAATACCATAGTTATCAAAGGAAACAGGCCTAATTAAAGAAATAGCTGCTACAAAACCATATGCAACTCAAGGCAGAAAAAGACAATTCAAATTTAATGAATGCCTTTAATATTAATTACAGAATTCTTAACAATACATTGGGACAGTTCTCTTGGAGAATTCATCTTACTGTTTAACAGTTTCTGACTAATTTTATTAACCTGTACATCTGAGAGGATCAACCCCCTCTGGGTTTAATTAGAAGGAAATTCAATTTAAATCTAAATGTCAACAGTGGTTACTAATTATGGCAGGGCCCTGGACGGGACAGCCAGTCTGTAATCAGGCGGTTCTCTGGTAACAATTAACACTTTCTTTCTGAGTTATGAGTGAGTTAGGGTATTTTAAAATAAATATGGTTCAGCCTGGGACACTGCTAATATCACGAGCCCCTACTGCTAGGCGCAGACATGCAGAAGAGGATGCCAAATTAAATTACAGAAATTTCTCAAACATATAGCTGAATAATAAGCAGCTACAAAACTAGGTCAGGGTCGAAAAGCTAACGCTGGATTCCCCTCCCCCAACATGCAAAGTAAATATACCCACTATCTCTGAATAGAAATCATTCTTTTGTTATGCCCTTTGTCAAGAATACATTATTGCAAAATGATATTTATTTCCACAATCTTCACAGCTGTGAGCACGACTGAATTAATCTTTCTAGAACTGATTTCATTTGCAATTTCATGATTGCGATTATAAAATGTAAATTTATTACTTAAAAAGAAAGATTATAAAAGACATAGATAAAAAAGATAGTTCTTCATCTGTTGCCTTGCTTTGCTTGATACTAATGAAATAAATAGCTGACTAACCCTGAAATAAAAACAAACAGTATAAAGATGATTGCAAAAATGTAAAATGAAAGCTAGGAAGACAATAAAAATCTACTCTTTCAGTGTAACACATACAGTGATTATGTGGCTCAGGGAAGCAACAGAATGCAAATTTTTTCATAGTGAGGCTAAGCTTTAATGGTTAGTCATTTAAGATGTTTCTATTGCTATGTTGGCATTAAAGATAATACAAAAATACTTGCACACTACTAATCCCCTGTACTCTCAGTTTTATGCTCTTAAATGATAATCTCCAGAAGGACATTTCTGAACTATTTAGTATGGATGATCTAAATAACAAATTAGTTTTTAAAAATCCATATTTATAAGACTTCAATTTTAGTGAATTCAGTCACTAAATTGTTATTCTTTTCTTGAAAATATATCGCTTCTTATAATCAATATTTAAGTGCCTACTGTGTGCAAAAAGCTATACTGAATGCCAGGGTATATACAAGAATCTGAAAACAAGCTTTGCTGAGTTAAAGATAATAAAGACAAGTTTATTTTTTAATAACTAGGGCAAAATACACCATTTTATGAAATATTTTCATTTGTATAACTGGCTTTTCTCTCAAAATTGAAATGATCCATTTCTTAAATATATCAATTAATTTTCTCTGTTTAAAATTATGACTTGTGAATACAAGCAAGCATGATTAGTATACACTGTATAAATACATTCAAGTGTCAAATGTCTATTTACAGAAAGACCACTAATGGCAAGTTTGGCTCAACTAAAAATGAATGCCAATAAATAGTTCTATAAGCGCTTACCCTCATAATAGATGCAATAGCACCTCTGAATAACTATTAACATGTAAAACTGCTATTTATCATGTCAACCCAATCAATAGAGACCATATTTCTAGAGTAGGAATGCATTGGTAATCTTTCTGCATTTGCTCAGAATCACAAAGCAAAACTGCAGGCACTGTCACAAGACATTTATTGTATTCAATTGGATCCAAACTAGCTGCAAGGAAAAGGCAATTTAAGCTTGTGCAACAAAATAAGCTATGTATATATGAATAAATTATTTTTTACTGCACGATTCTTTCCATTTGCTTTACCTGTCTAAGATGGTGAGTTTTCAATAAAATGTTTCTATTTATGACTTTCATAGCTCAACAAAGTGTGAGTCTGGTACAGCTTTTGAGTCATTTTCCCAATCCAAACTTTACCTAGCAGGGTCTGGGGATATCACTCAGTGGCACAGCACCTTCCTGGCAAGTGCAAGGTGTTGAGTTTGACTGTCAGGACCAAAAAAAATTGCAAATACTATCTCTCACCTCCTCTAACGTGTAGGTTAATAACTTCTGGCTGAAGATGTCTATGTTGCTTCTTTAATGTTCATAGCCATGAACACTTCACTGAGAATGGAAGGCTTTCCTCCTTGAAGAAGCCGAGTTTCACCTCTGGGAGGCATGACGCTTCCACCAGGCTGCGGCATGAGGATCTGGCTTACAGTACAGCATTACTAGCTTGTTCTGCAAGTGGGCTCTTAGTGGGCTGTAACAAACATGCTGCTTATCACACCTTCAAGTTGCTTAGAAAATCTATATTAAAATAAGATTACAAAAAATCATGTCTGTATACATTTTGCCTTGGTTTCTCTCTTATTCAATCTCTCTGTCTCTCTCTGTCTCTGTCTCTCTCTTTCTCTGGCATCACTCTTCAGAGAAATTTGCACTAACTTCTTGAGCTTTCTCCAATATCTTCCAAATTCTACCCCAGGCAACATATCTTTACCCAAAAAGAAATAGCTTAACAAGTGTGTGTTGCTGGATAATTGTAAAGCTTTGAGGTCAGTTTTTGAAGTAATGTTTAATGACTAGCTTGTCTTTTGCTGAGGATGCCTTTGAGATAATTTTCAGAGACCTTCCATTATTAGACACCTGTTAGTGCTAGATCTTTCAGAAGGAATAAATATGTTCTTTAAACAAATAGAACAAACAAGAACAAGGGTGCATGGTGGACAATATAATAAGACATTTTTCACATCAGTTTTAAATTGTAATTTGCCAGGTAATATTATGCTGAATATTATATTACAAACTCTGAACAGGTGTCTAGAACTATTTTCCTATACTTTTAAATGTTAACTCTTTCTCCCTGCCTAACTGAAGCTTTAGTTAAGATCTTTTGATAACAAAAAAGGAAGTTGTATAACCACAGCTCAATAATAAGGTGAATGGAAAAACAGTTGGTTTCCGCCTCCCACAACTGCTTACCTTGATGTGCTCCAGCCAAAAAGAGAGTGTATATTCTCCATTTTACCAGCAACCGCAGTGATAAATGATAAATACAAAACATTGCTTGTACTTCTCAGTGGCACAAGACCCTTATTTTATTTTTAAAGTTTATGAGTGCTCTCTGTCATTTTATTTAGGACCCTAAGTTTTAAGGGGATTCATAATATCGCTGTTCAATCAAAATATTTCAACCATTAAAATGGTACACTTTTAGGGAAATCAAAAGTGCTATTTTATAGCTGATGTCATAGTGGCAGCTTCGTCGCTGCTTTTCAGAGAAGCAGATTTAATCCTGTGGTCAAGGGAGGGCACAGGTGAGGAAGAAATGTCGGAAGTGTGTGTACAAGAGATAAGAGGGAGTCAGGACAGCTCTAGGGGATGGTCCCCACTTCTGGTGCAGGTGATTATGCACAGTAACACAGGATCCGCATGGTCGTTATAGATTGAAGGCAATTCTAGAAGGGCTTTTATTCAAGTAGACTCCACAGCAGGACAGTAGGTTATGCTCAAATAGGTTTAGTAAGTTGGGACATGCGAGGTTAAACAAAGGTCAATGAGTGTCTTTATTGCAAGACTTCCAAGGTCTCTGAGTCATGGCAAATGATTCTAAATCCATATATTACGAGTGCCTTCTCCACCTCTACTTTCTAAGGTGTCCTTTCATTACTTCCTCCCTGCTCTGGGATTCTACAACCCAGAAGGAATTGAGGCTTACTGCAGTCTCTTCAGGCAAGGTCAGCAACTAGAGATATGAAAGTGTTGACCTTTTTTTTTGATTGTGATAGTATGTTCATAGTTAATGTTGTTCTTGCTGAAAAAAAATAGTAAATTTGAGGGTGCAGCTAATAGTTCCAGCATAACTATCCAAGAGTGAGAACAGAATAATTATGTTCCTAAAAAAGATACAGAGTAGTCTGGTTGGCCTGGCTCATCTCATGATTGATTCTAAAGGATTTAACTTGCCCAAAACAGTGGATTTCTGAAAATTCTGTTCATATTTTGAACACTGTAATCCAGGTAATTGCTATTGTTGTACTGGTTTCTTTATATGAGACTTTGTATTTGATAATCCTTATTTTATAAAAGTTTTTTCAGATAAGCCATAATTAATATTCTTACTAGGATAACATCATTTGCTTTCTTTAATGTGCAAAATTTAAATATTACATAGGATGACTCCTAACCTTGATAGGTAATTACATGATCTAGAAAAATGATATCCTATAGATGAATAATCACAGCATTTCTCAAAGTGTTGGTTTTATACATGCCTTGTTAAATAAGAAATGTGTAACCTTTCAGCACTAAAGCTGGATTATGAACAAATAATTTATTGTAAAATAAAAAGCCCCCAAACATGATCTTATCAAAATAATTACAGAACCTTTTATGTCTCACTAGGAAGAGAGAGAAGGTGCACAGAAAGGTAGCACAATGGAAACACAGAAATAGGACAGTCATTTTACCTTTTACACCATAGACACTACTACTATGAAAAGCTAAAGACATTTACAAAATGACTGCCTGGCCAAAAGGTGAAATTTTAATTTGTGTCTCAATATCTAATCCCAAGTGCAATAAAAATAAGTGGGAATTTAAGTGGGTTTTATACTTTTCTTTTAACATAGATATATGACACTTCAGATCAACAGGCCCATAGTACATGTGTGTAGGTGTGTATGTAGCATTTACATTTGAGTGTATAAAATGGGATAAGAGTGTGCTTGATATGTATGTTGTCTGCTCTAGTTTCATTGCAGATTACCTTACTCAGTGGGCAGTGTATTCCTGCAGTCTGGCTACATAACACTTAGAAGTTGACTTGTTATACAAATACTTTTCTCCTCATATAACTTGGTTATATCTCTGAAATGAATCATATTTCATTCTGCAAGTTTATTAAATAAAATATATTTACAAAATAACTGCACAGTATATACTAAGCACTACATTTGTGAAATGGAAAGGCAAATAAAGGAGTAAATGAATATCTTGCATATGCATTGTCATTTTTACAGTGGCAGTTTTTGCCTATGCACAATGTTTTCAAAATATTTTAAAAATTACCTTTGAATTAGCAGTATAAAGTATATGCAAAACAAATGATTTTCATATTTAGAGTTTGATCCCATGCCCAACATAACTTGTGTATGTGCAAATGTATGTTTCCAAGTCTGAAAAGCAAATTCTTATCCCAAGAATTTTGGCTATGGGATATTCGACCTGTATGCAGGTGATTCAAGGAGCAGCCTTTAAGTACAGCTACTGTACTTTATTTGTTTCACGAAGTATTATTGGGCTAGGATTGACTCAGGATTTTATTTATTGAAAAGGACACAGAGTTTCTGTTCTCAGTGTGAAAACTGCTGGCCCATGGAGTCACTGAAGGATCTTCACAACTGAGTACAACCCCATTTCCCAGTCATTCCATTTAGGGTAAACCAAACTACTTGTCATTTCCATGATTCCCTGCATCCCTGCTGGGATTCCTTGCCGAGAATGCTCTTCTTTTTTCTCTGTATGTCCAAAACTTATCGTAGTTTGTAGACCCAGCTCAGAGTCAACATTCCTCCATGCCCACAGTTACAATGCACAAACATGCATTAGATGAATGCAGAATAGGATTTAAGATAATATTCCTATCAATGTCTTAAAATGTCAAGGGCTTAAATGAAAAGGCCTCAATTAGCTACAGCACCACACCCCTTAAGATTTCTTTGTAAATTTCATCTGAAAGTATTACAAGTAAATTTTCCACTATAAAAAAATAAAAAAGATAAGAGAAAGTAGGGAGCTAGATCTTTCTCACATGGGAAGGAGACCAAGAGATGGAAGGGGAGGGAGGAGAGAGGGTGAGGAGGAAAAAGGATCACAAAAGAAATTACGATCTGTTATGTACATGTACCAACTGCACACAAGGAATGAAAATATTATGCACTGTGAACATGTACAAATAAAAAAATTATAAAATTTAATATCTCTAAGTAAACAAAATATCTCAGTACATTTTAGAAAATGTATTTAAAATGTTCTATCAAAGGGATATAGATCCCAATCACCTTATTTAAACTAATAGAAAACCCATCCTATTCCCAAGTGGTCACTAAGCTGAGGGTACCAGCTCCAGGCCATGGGAGTAGGACATGAAGGAAAGGCTGCAGAGAGAAACAGTATAAGATTCTTTGGTAGCTAATAAATACATGGCTATTGTCCCTGAAAATACTGCCATCTGTTGTCAGAAAAAAAGGTCACTTGTTAAATTTTGCCAGGCAACAGGTTTTCTACAAATGAAGAAAAATATCTGATATTGTTTCTTAACTGAGCAGGTCATCCCCCAGGAAAGAAATGTCTTTCCAACAACTGGAAAGATATTCACAACAAAGGCAGATTTTTTTTCAAATTGTGAACCAGGTAGTTTTCTAAAAGTAGATGACTTAAAGTGTGCCACCTCTTAATATTTACCATACATTGGTATGTACAATTTTTGCTTTCCTTCTAATATATGCAGAGAATCAAAATTGTGACTGAAATTCTAACTATCAAACCTGGGTCAATATTTAAGTTTTCCTACAATTTCACACTGAATTTTCTATGTTAAATGGTACAATACTACTTTGTGGATTTACAATAGGAGACAAAGGAGAAAAATCAACAATATTATTTAGTCCTTCTGTACATGAGTGATTTAAGAAGTCCTTATGTACTGTATTCTTTTCTGTTACAAAGTAATTCACATTTCCTATAAAAGGATCATTACAGAAGCCATTTGCCTATTATCAGCCTCAGAAGTCACATCATTTTTAATTATGAAATTTTAAGTTGTACCCCAGATTAAATGGAGGTATTTAAAAGCCATCATTATATTAATTTAGAGTCTCTAAATCAGAGAGGATATTTTAACTATGACTTAGAAACTCTAACCTTCTACTGAGCAGAGTTAAGGTTTAGTGAGCTTTGTAATTTTATTGACATGCTCCCCATCCTTAAACTTACTGACTTTCATTTCAGTCATCCACAGTTATCTCGCTAATGGAGAGGGAAGATCACTGTAGAAAACCTGACATCTTCTTTGCTAGGGTTTCATACAGACTATCATTAAATGCACATAACAGCCTTATGAGGCTGGGTCGGTAGACCTCATTTATAAATGAAGACATGAGGGAGACTATGTATTTTCACTTATTTCACTGGGCCAGTAACAGCGAAGTCAGATCTCAAACTCACATGCACCCAGCTCTACAAGCCTCATTTTCCCCCTGCCATGTCACTGCCTCAGGTTCATGAAGATTTTTGGGTAGTGATGGACTGACTTTTTCTTGTATTATTTCTGCTTTCTGAAACACATCTTTGCTGAAAACTCACGGTGAGGAGAGAGGTCACCTAGGATGCCCAGGTGGAAGTGAATCATGAACATGAGATTAGTGACAGTGACAGATGATCACAAGAATCAACAGATGAGCCATGAAGGTCCAGGCATGAATCTAATAGACCTGAATGGTGCATGCAGTGGGCTTAACCTTGGCTTCTCTTGCCTAAAAGCCCACTCTCTTGAAGTATGAGAGAATGGCTCAGCTTTTATAGGGTTTGGAATTGAGACCTTTACTACCCTGGTCATAGGCAAAAGGTAAAAAGAAAGAATCAACAAGGAGAACATACACCATTTCCAGATGGCTGGAAACCAGCTACTGTTATGAGGTCAAACTCCTTTCACTGACAGTGACATTTAAATCATGAGAGTCTTAGTAGCAAATGATTTCCTTTCTGCATTTTTTGAAGCTTGTACTAATAATGTTCAGCAAACCTGCTCTGAGAGCCAATCTGGCTGAGAAACAAGGACTTGCAGAAAACTTTTGAGTGTATGACTGTACTTATATATATCGAATACATTTTATATCATTGAGAATAATTTATGAGTCCAGTGTAGTACACAGTTAATGACCTACCCATGGCAGTCACTACAATAATCCATAATTTTAAGAATAGTCACAGATCCTTTATATTTTCATGAACTGTGAAAGCACTTGAAAAGACTACTTTTTAAAAAAATTCTAAAGGTATTCTATGACTACGGCTTTCAATATTTGAGAACCACGTGACAGTGACAGTTAAAAGTACGTAAGTGTTTTGTCTAGTCAATCCCCACATTTTAGATCTGGAAAAACACTCAGAGAGGTTAAGGAGTTTGTTCAAAGAGTCACCACCATGCTAGTAACAAAATTCATCATACTGGCTTCAGTCTATGGCTCTTTCCAATATAGTCCAGGATCCTATTTTTTTCCATAATGCATTTTTTTTATTATTTTAATACCATAGAATTCCATTGAGATTATTTTCTAGGCTTAGCGACGCTTGCTGACTACCAACCTAACTTACCAGCTCTGTAAAATCAAGCAGGTTGATTTTACTTCTCTGAATCCTGCTTTTCTCACCTACAAAATTGGGACAACAATATTAACTTCAGTATGAACTAAGGACACACTAAGGAAACAGGCTGCTGTCCTTCAGTGAAGTGTCACATCCCCAAATGTTTATAGCACTTCTTCTGGCCAGACTGTAGGTTCAAAAAAGTACATGAAACATGTTTGAACACACTAAACTACTTACTTTAGCTAAGTAATGGAGAAATCATAGAGAATAATTCCAGTTGGGAGACTCCTTGTGCTGGGGCACAGCTCAGTGGTAGAGTTCTCACCTAATATAAAACAAGTTCTAGGTTTGATCCCCAGCATCGAAAGAAAGGAGGAAGGAAGAAAGGAAGAAGAAAAAGCCATGCCTAGGATCATTAGAAATAAAGAAAAGAATAAGCAATATAGTAGCGAAAGAAAAGGAAGAGCCCCATGGAATATGCTGGCAAAGCTCCCTTTGAATCACTGGGTAGAGGCACCTCCCCCACATGGTGCATTCCTTAACATTAGGTCTTTTGGTCTCTTCCATTAAATTATAAACTTCCAGAAGATGAGACACATTTCTTCGTTGTAATTCTCCAGTTGCTATCCACAACCTGACATAGAAGCATTTACCATGGGCTTGTTGACATTAGTAGATTGTCTGGATAGTGATGTTTCAACTACAGGCCAGGAAGCACAGATATTCTAAAACATTGGAAACATTTTGAATAGAAATATTTCAAAACTAAAATATGTAATCACCAATTTATATAAAAAACTCACTGTTAGTTTTTCTCTTGATAAATCTGAACTTTTGATTGAAATACTAATTAGTATAATTTCTCACAGAATGATATTTTCAGGAGCTGCTTAGTGTTAGAATAAATCGCGCCAGGCCTTTTTTGCTTTTACTTCTTAGAACTGAATATTTTTAAAACAGTTCTCAGGATCCTACCTACATGTCATTTTGTCATGCTTTCGTGGTCAGCTAATAGCCTGACAGTAGGAGCCCACTGCCCTCTTTACAGTTTGCTGCTACTAAATACAGTGAGCTAAGGAACCTTACCACCACCCCAGCTAGATGTGCATAGAATCGAGTTTCACATCATCCAATTTACATCCTTTTTGGTTGCTACCTTTTAAAAACGAAATTACATGTGTTTGGCTTTACCCCTAAAGAAGAAAAAAGAAGTATGAGCCCTGGAAAAATAGTAGTTCTTATCACACAATTTATAGTGACATCCAAAGATTCACAGTTTTGAAAATGCAGGCAAATATCAGAGTAGATTCAACTGGGCAAAGTTTTCAATTAATGGGCTTATTAAAAGTAATATAAAGTACCTTTAAATATTGACTATAAACAGAAAGCATTAGTAGCCACACAAATCCCTTTATGATTTAAAGATTTTATAGCTAGCTAGACTTCTACCACAAATCCTGTGAAGATCCTGAAATGGCACAAACACAGTACACATTACATATGAATATGTTCATCTTCATTTTCTTTGGTATAAAATATATTATTTTGCAATGAACCAAAAAGTTAAGCAACGTGACTTTTAGTGACTTAACTGGTACACAATATAACGGGTCCTTGACTTGGACTGAGAAGGTCCAGGTCCCACCCCTGACAGCCCTCAGTGCTTAGCTTTTGGCAGATCACTTGGTCGGTGTCTATAAGACTTATATTCTAGACAAAATGACCGAAAGGAGTGAAGACTCCTCTCTAGATGACACTTTATTGTAATATACATGTATTTGGAAGGTATGTACTTCAAAACAAAAAAGAAACACAGAAGTGGTATTTTTTTCAAGTTCAATAAATTTGCTACCTACTTATTTAACTTAAGTACATTCTAAATGTCTAGGGACAGACATTAAGGTCCAAACCCTCCTCCCAGAGGTGAATGATTACCCAGTCAGGAAGGCAGCACTCACACATAAATAAAGCAACAAAGCCTACATTCCTAGCCAAGCACACAAGACCTTCTGACACAACCCCAACCAGCTCTCTGGCCTTTTAGCTGCCATTCTAGCCCCGTAATGCTGTGTTTTAGACCTACCAGCTTGTTCACTCTTGCCAACTAATACCCATACACTCCCTCATGTTTCTCTCCCCGGGTCACAGTGCCCCTCTGCCCCCTTCCCCTGGTCTCTCCAATGGCCTGGTGACCCCCCTCTTCAAGGTCCAGCTCCCTTATCGTTTTTCTGACCCCAGGCAGGACTGTCTGTCATCCACACCCGCTTCCCCTCACCCTCAGCACCATTACTGCACTCACCACACTGCAGCGACAGCGTGTGCCCACAGGAGGTCCTTACCCATTGGGTGTGCCCTGCAAAGGTGGGGACCTTGGCTTGCCTTCCTTTAACTCTCGGCCTAGTAGAGTTTCAGGCATGAAGTAAATGCTCAAAAAACTGACTGAATCCGATCAAAGTCATTGTGAGAGATGTGCCACAGGAATGACACAGACGTTCAGGACCGTGGCACTATCAAGGAAACTTGTTTCCCTAAATTTTGTTTAAATCCATTTAGTCACTTATCCAACAAGCTATGTAAGCCCCCAAAGAGTCAGCACTGAAACTGTAATATCTGCGTATACTTTAACGTACCCTTTTTCTGGAACTCTCTTTGTCCCCCTTCTGTCCCCTCCCTCTTTCCCTTCCCTTCTCTTCCTTTCCTTTTCCTCCCTTCCCCCCTTTCTTCTCTTCCCTTTACCTCCCCTGAACTCCCCTCCTTGTCCGCCCCTGACCCCTTTGTGAAATAGGCTGGCATTGTGCTTGCCCAGGCAGATCTCAAACTCCTGAGCTCCAGCAACCTGTGTGCCCAAGCCTCCTGAGTAGCTAGAATGACAAGCACACTACCTACTTACTGTGCCCACCAGGCTAGGAGTGTCCGTTGTGCTATGACGTAGTGACGTAGTGACGCCTTATGCAGATGTTAAAGGGCATATTTTAGAAACCAGCAAAGTCATGGACTAATGAAAGCCTCAGAGGAGTACATAAGATAAGCAATACACATATGAAATCCAGCAAGCTATGAATACAAATACATCACTTTTAAAAACAATAACAAAGAAGGAGTGAATGGAGATTCTACTGGTCACTTTGTTGGGTGACAGTGCTTCTCCACATACTCCACGGCAACATACTATATAGGCTCTGCAAGAGTTTCTTTCGATCTGATAAATGAGCTATTTCTCCTTAGCGATCTGAATTTGGATAAAAAAGCTATAAGGTCTAAAATCTATTATTATGGTCAGTCTCACAAGACTGTGACCCCTGGACACTGAGAAACACAATTAACAGGACTTGCCTTCTGAATGATGTTCAGGTACCTTGTTCTAGATAGAGAGATTCAATTATTACATTCTTAGAAAGAAATGTTCTACTCAAGTCTCAATAATTAACATGTTCGTTTTCTTCCTCTACTGCACCAGGAGCAGGAAATATTTGGATGCAAAATTACCTTGAAAATGAGGTAGTTTAACACATCTACAGAATTCCTGTAAAACAAAACAAAACTCACAGGAAAGGAGTGTCTGTGCTGAGGACAGTAGGGGAAATCCTGGGGGTGTCTGGAGTTGGGAGGCTGGCCACTGAAGGCTTTGATAAGTCGTAGACGTACACCAGCTGGTCATTATTGGTTTCTGTGCACCTTCTTGTGGTCTCAGCCTGCTAAGAAATAGGCTGGGGACAATCCACACAGAAAATGATTGTGGCTTAAGATTCAATGTTTAAGTTATATCCACATTGTTTAGTCATATGACCTGGAACACTACTGGTTAGGAAAACACTGTTGCAAAGAAGACCCCAAATGTATATACACATAAAACCTCCAGTAGGTAGAAATACTTATTTATCTAAGAGATAAGTATTTTTTAAGTAATGATATTAGAATTACAGGCCATGAAATAATCCTTCAATGTCACTTCAGATCAAAACTGTCATCTTTGCAAGTTGCAGATATTTTGTTTGCAGTTTACTGTCTGTTTCTGAACTAGGCACATGAAAAAAATACATTTTTTTTTGTAATATGAAAAAGTTGTATTTTTCAATTACTTAAAAATGTTATTTAAAACATGGAATTTTCTCCTTAAAAAACAGCCTGTATGACAGCACAACTGATATGAGTTTAAGTACCTTTCTAAAATATTCTCGATTTGTTGCATGGATTTGTATCTTTTCATGTTCCCTCTCATCATTAAGCCAATTATGAAGGAATTATTACCTTTGGTCAATCTGATTTTTTTATGGACTTCATTGAAATTGTCTCATCACTCACAGCACACTCATAAGATTGGTCCATTGCCCAGAAGTGCACAGAGGATATTGCTGGTGAACTGCCATTAGCTTCCTGAGGAATTACTCTTACATACATGATCCTCATCAAGAGATGAATATAAACTGCTTTGTATTTGTACGTGGTGTGGTAATAGATCCTGCCGTGCTTTCCTCACATGGTTGTTAGCCAGTTAAAGATAGGAAAGCTTCATATTTCCCTGCTATCCCATGTGAATTATTAAGCATTAACTCCCCAACATCAGGTCTTACAACTCTGTGTTCAAAGCAGAAACATCTTTGAAATCTTTCGAAGCATAACTTCATAAATAGATAATATACTAGGCATTAGAATTAACTGTGTGGATTTGTATCTGCTACTAGGTTTTATTTGTGTAAAATAGCAAAGATCACTCCTTAATAAGAAATTCCTTTTAATACTGTTAATCAAAATATTTTAAAATCTGTTATTAAAACAGCAGCAAGTGTTTGACCTAATTATGTCTAATTTACGTTTTTCTTTCTAAATATATTTATAAATATTCTAAGCACATATTTGCAACTCTTAATTTAAAACTGATGGTTATAATAAGAACTACAAGTGAAATGTTCTTTGTTCAGAAACATAATTCAGAAAAGGGTTATTTTACATAGGCTTTGAAACTATACTTTGACACAGAAAATAGATTCTGTGAAAAAATAACCAGACATGATTTATGCTTCAGGCTAACAAATGAATGATATTAGGGAGATCTAATATAAATATCATATATTTATGTATATATAACTTGTGAACACTTTAAAAAATAACAGAGGTGAAATCCCAGAAATGCATGCAAATAGATAATTGCTTGTTTGGAGGCAGAATGTTTTACAACTAAAGTACTTTACCCTGCAGGGAATCATACTGTCATTTGTTTTTATTTTCAAAATGAAAACAAATGGAACTATAATTCCTGAGGGCAAGAAGGACTTCAGTCTATTTCCTTTCCTCCACACTCTCACCTACTCATTTTTAGTTAGATGGAATATAGATATAGTCCCCCCCCCATGACTTTCAGTGCTGCAAAATGTATTCACTCACTGTACAGTAATTAACAGCTCTTGACTGGAAAACTGCCAGCATGTACAATGTGACACTCTTCCTTTGAACACTAACAAAGTGCATAAGTAATTTATGTTGGATTAAATATCCCTAACAGGGACCCTTAAGTAACCCAATCACTTTAAACAGGCTCCACATGCATGCTCCTGTACGGGGGAAAATGTCAGACAGTGATAACCCACTAATAGCACAATTCTAACTATATTCCAGCCATTAGCATTTTATGACATCAACCCTCATTAAACCTAGAAGGAAAAAGATACTAATGTTTCCCAATGTTACAGCCAAGGTGCAAGAGAAATGGGTAAAATGTAGACAGGTGCTGTCTCCCAAAAAGGATTAACATTTTTTAAAATGTGGTAGCAATTTTCTGTTAGTACCTTTGTTTGCACTGAAAGAGAGACAACAAAGAGGTAATGGCTACAAGGACCTCGATGGAATCCCGCCAAGACCGAAAGAAAGGACTGGTATTTCAGCCATTGTGCTCGCTGCTAAAGCACTGTGCCAACTCATCTTCCAACCCATTATATGAAATTTAATTTAACCTGCTATGCAATTAATTCAGATGTTCAGCCTATTTTTCTCATGGCAGAATCCCTCACACAATGCCTTATTTAAATATTAATCAGTCCTCTTTCAATTAGGACTAATTTGCTTCACAGGGTTTCTCTCATCTTCTGATTGCAGGAAAATGGAGGTAACTTGCAACGTTTGAGGATAATTAACATGGTATTTTTATAATACTGATACATCAAATGGGACCTTAATGAACCCCGCTGATTCCATTTAGTAAAGCATGCCTCAAAGTTATAATCAAGAGGAAAGCCACTGCCATCTGTTTAAAATACTAAGGAGCACAATTTAAACACAAAATGCTTATTTCTCTAAACTGTCTATTGTAGAGGTCTGCAAGTCATTTTTCTATGCAAACTAAGTGTACAGTATTTTAATTTGAACCTTTTATTGCTCATATACAAAACAGTGACATCTGAAGATGTAGGGGCCCCATTTAATTAAATGTTGACAACCACAGGAATAAGTAATGTTTGTTAATGTTACTTTTTTTAAAGCAAGCTGCACAGTTGCTACTAAAGCAACAGTAGTTAGTGGTAGTTATTTGTATGTTAGTAACGATTCTAATATTTCCTGGCCTTTTATTTAATATTTGAAAAACTTTTCTGTAACAAAAGCCACCAAAGCACTATGAAATGGAAAAACAAAAGTATACACTGTTCATTTGCTGTTTCTCACGTCACAAAGTAAACAGGTTAATATTTACACATGGCCAGTTGTTCACAAAGTGTTCCATCTGCTTCCAGGCAGGTTGAAGGTCAGTGTTTAAGGCTTTGAGCTGTTCCATAGTTCCTTAGTAACGCGGGGGTGACTGAGGTTGTTGGCTCCCAAGGTCATTATCAAAGCACTCAACATGCTCCAATGGTAATAAAACATGATTGATAACAGATTGCTTATTTACAATGTTTACACTATTGCCACAAGGATTTCCTCTGTTAACTTTTGAAAAGGCAGGCATTATCTATACGCTTAAAGGAAGAATCAGGAGCTCCTTCCTTTTCTTCGGACGTGTCAGGTCATTGTTTCAGGCACACCACAATTTAGAATTTCACCGTGAAAACAAATCCAAGCATGTGACATGAAATACCACATTCACATTAATTGCCAGTCAATAGATAGTATTGAGTGTTTAAGAAGTATTTACCACAGGCAAAGAAGGAATTACAGTATTACGGGCACAAAGACATAAAGGCAATTCACTCCTTATCCCTCTCCCTGCAAGGATGGGAAATCACCCCAGGTAGGCCTGACAAATGAACAAGACAGGCATTGGGCATGGAAGGGACAAAAAAGGACAACATTAACTAGATTGGAGAAAGGGGATTAGGCTGAAGAAAATGAAGATTCCTAGCTAAAATTATGATATTTATTAGCTTCAGTTCAGAACATATTGAAACTGTACTTGTTATGAAGTTGAAAAACTTCTAGGATGACATCTACAAGTTTCCGGTCTTGGCGTCCACTGTGCTGTCTGTCCGTACTTCACAGAGACTGAACCCAAATCAACCCTTCATTGATTTTAATGGGACTCAAGGGCTTATCTCACAAACACTCAACTGAACGCATGCTAGGATCCAAGCACTCTCCAATCACTAAGTATAAATTAACAAAATGAGGTAGGGCCCTGCTTTTGAGGACCTTCTATGCCAGTAGGGAAAGACAGACAATTCCAAAGATAGAAAAATGAACGTGACAGCTTCCAGGCATGCAAATTCATGAAGACTGTCATTCTAGGTGTAAGGACAGAAAAAATTAATGGCTGTTTTAGACTGTGCAGTCAAGAAAGTCCTCTCTGTGGCGAGGACATCCAGGCCACAGACCGGATGACCAAGAGCCAGTCTTAAGGAAGACCGCTAGCCTCAGATAGCAGTTGAGGTGCAACGTCAAGGGCAATGGGACAAGCGTGGCTAATGCAAGAAACACCAAAAATAAGTACATGAATAAAGCAGAGAGAAATATAAAATAGGACTGCAGAGATGGCCAAGGGCTATCTCATAGGACTTCATGAAAAGAAATCAGATCCCCCTCTCAAGCACAGGGGCAATAATCTGAGGATCAGTGACCTCATCTCACTGTCTTACTGGAGAAGGGATGAAGAAAGTGTAAGAGGAAAATCAAGAGAGCTCCTTAGGAAACCACTGCAGCAAATGTCTCATACTGATGTTTTAAATATGGTTGAAAGACAGAAGAAAGTTAAAAGTGACTTTAAGGATGTTGTATTAAGTAACAGAATACCCCTTTCTGAGGTAGAAACATGGGAGAAGGGAAAGGAAAAATCTAGAACTCTTTCCGTCTCTCTTTGTCTCTCTCTTTCTCATTAGTTTTAAAGACAGTATCTTGCTATGTAGTAGAACTCATGGTTATCTTCCTGCCTCAGCCTCCTCAGGGCTGGGATTAAAGACACGGGCCAACTATACCCAGCTATATTTCTCTTTTAATTCTTCTAGGCTTATAAATAGAGCTGCAGTGGTCAAATCAAATCTCTTAAAAATAATACTTACTGTTAGTTAATATTTTATTTCATATTTACCATTATATTTATATTAAATGATTTAGTTCATGTTTAATACTATTTGTGAAACCACAAACAAATACTCTTTTGGGCTTTGGTAGTAGATACTTTTGTGAAGTTTATTAAGGACACTGTGCAGCTGGAAGTAATGGGAACCTTTGCCAACGTGATGGCCACGGAGTGTATTGCTAATTCAAGGTCTGGTACTCTATATGGTCTCTACTTTCTTAAATAATGAAAGCTAACACTTAAGGTTTCCCAGTGAGTGTCAGGCCCTGTGCTAAATGCTTAGGGGATGGAGCACGGAAACCTTACAAGGTGCGCATTCTCTCAGTTATAAACTAAGTGAGAAAATGAGGCTGAAGGAAGATAAAATTCAAGTTGTTGTCTCTCCTGAGAAACCTATTTTGATGGTAAAGGTGTGGCTCAAGCCTGCCCTTCTGTGTTCTCTAAACACTTCTCTCCCCTTGTGAAGCATGAGAGGACATAAAACATGGTCCCCACATTCTTTGCCACTCTTATATGAGATCTTTGAGAGTACAGATCACATCACCAGACTGTTGTCACTAGAACACAGGAGGTACTTGGTATAAGAGCAAAATCGGAACTTCCTTTAAATGAAGTCCTTCCAGCGGTTGCAAAGTTCTGGCAGAGAGAAGAATGCCAAATTTCTGTTTAATGGGTCCAGATTTCATTTAGGGATAATGAAAACTTTCTGTAGATGGATAGTGGTGATAGTCACACAGCAATATGAAAGCATTTAATGCCACTGAAATGTACACTTAAATTGGCTCAAGTGGTAAGTTTTATGCTATGTGCATTTTACCATAACAAATTGTTTCTTTAAAGATTACTTCCCAGTCACTCCTACTGCAGGAAAGGAAAGATGAAGTGGATATTTTACTCATCACAAGTATAAATGTAATGAGTTAGGACCTCAGTAGAACAGTCCCTCTCATCACAGGCTTTTCTAGTAATTTTGCAGGTGCTCCTGCCCTTTCAGACTGAAGTCCTGAGAATCCTCAGGGAAATACACCAAAAGAAAATGACCCCAAGCGCAAATGTGAAAGTAGCCAAGATCTTGACTTCCATATCCTATCTATAAAGGGACATTGTAGGTGTCTGTCACCCTTGCGGTCCCAGACAGAGGCCTAATACTTGAAAATGCTTCCTGTAATGCCTCCAAGTTCTTCAAGTTCTCCCATCCAATTACTTATCCCTCACAGCTGAGAGATGGTATCTGTCTCACAGTTTAAAGATGGAACAGCTGCCAACACCCCAAAACGATCATTAATAAGTTAACTGTTACCCGATAAGATTGAAATCTATGCCAGCCCTATTTTAAGTAATCCCTATGATTATTTACTACACAAACTGCTGCCAAAATACAAACCGTGATGGAAGAGCAAGGAGTTTAGGTTGTGGGTCCACCGAAGCTCAACCGGAGTTAAAGCTAACACAAGTATCCTTCTCTGGCCTGCCCTGTGCCCACACCTGCATCACCAGGAAGAGCAGCATATAATGTTTAACTTGCATTACAAATGAAACCAATGTTTTATATTGCTTCCCAAGACCTTCAGAAACATAACCGAGCAGCCTGGAACTGTGGGAAACTATCACTACAAGGCCAGACCACTGCTCAGTGCAGAAAGTGAGGGAGAAGAATGAAAAAGTTCTCTGCACCATCAATTTAAGCAGATCTAAAGATGAATTTCTAAACCACAGTCCAGCTCCACCCCACCAGTCCACCCCCATCCTATTCTGCATTTGTATTTTTAGAGTAAGAGAAGATGTAAGTTAGAGAATGAAAAGTCACTAACAGATCAACAAATAAGGAGTTTTTATTACACATCAGATACTGTTCACAGGGCTTCCACATATGGACTCATTTTATTCCTCTGAGGTAGGAATGACTATAATTTCCATTCTGTAGATGAATAAACTGAGACACAAAGAAATTATGAAACAGCTGAAAGTCTCACAAAGAGGAGGAAAGGGAGGAAGATGATAGGAATCCTGGGAGATGTTTAATGGAAGGAGGCTTTGTTCCTCGCCGTTCCTGGGGGAGAAAACAGTAAGAAAAACGTGGTACCCTTCCATCACTCAACAAACAGACCTTCCGATCACTCGAGCTTACCATGAATACCATCTTCACAGACCACTACAAACTTTTCATTAGCCTACTCTACTAATGAATAATTACATAATTACCTGCTTAAATTTTAGTTGAAGAAATAATAAATGAATAGATTTAAAATACCATATAGTATTAAGAGATATACAGAAGTCCCACCTTTTCTACATCGTCAAACTTTACAGTTTCAGTTACTCATGGTCAACCATAGTCTAAAAATACTACATAGAAAATTCTAGAAAAAACAACTTGTAGGTTTTGAATAACTTTTATTATAGTATATTGTTATAATATTTTATTTTATTACTTATTGTTGTGAATCTCTTACTGAGCTCAATTCATAGATAAAACTTTACTATAAGTATTTATACACAGAAGAAACTGTCTATATAGGGTTCAGTAGTAATGATGGTTTCATACATCCACTGGGGATCTTGGTGCTTATTCCATGTGGGTAAAGGCAGGACTAATGTATGGGGAGAATATTCTCACCCCTATATTCCGTGAAGACAATCAGTACAGACAATTTTTGCATGTCCTGTAGCTCATATTTCTGAATGTTCATTCAACCTGCCCATGGTTCCACTGAGCAAAAGAATGTTATGGAATGCTCTCTACCTAATGCTCTCCAGCCAATTTTCCTCTTGTTCCATTCTCTGTAGAAACTAACAGGTTACTATTGTTCATAAAATAGGAACCCAGATGCTCAGTCTAATAAAACAATAGATTTCTATTGCTAAGCAACATAAATATGCATAGATGGAAAACCAGAACCAATAACTTACTGTAAGTTATGGTAACTATAACAAAATAGTAATATGCAGATTATCGTTCATTTTCATTCCTACTTTGTATTTGCTTAGGCAGACAAATAGAAGACATACATTCCATGGCTCACATGCAATCTCTCAGAACATACAAAGAGTTATTTTTTCATTATTTATTCATTTACTCAAGAAAGCAATCAGTGAAAAATGTGATGTGCTCAGGATGCTCGGTCTTGAGGCTGGAAAGCCTAAAATAGCACGTTAGGAACTGTTTTTTGGAGATCTGTGATGACAGCAACATTTGTGCCAAGTAATCATAATAACAATAATGGTGAAGAAAGCACAAAGAAAAACATGCTGAGGCCAGCTACAGCTACAGGAGTTACCTTATGCCCAGCATGAGGTACTATTGGAACTGCTTTAGGTCTACAAACTCATTGAGGTACCATAACAACATTCTGGGGAAGTGTACAGTTTCCATATTGAGTGTCCCCCCAAATATCATTACACCTTAAAAGTATGGACCCCTGCTTGACATTATTGCAAGGTAGTGGAAGCTTTAAGGGGAGGAGCAGAGCATGAAGTCTTCAGGTCCCTGGGGATGTGCTCTTGCAGGAGACTATGGGTGGGACCCTGGCTCTTTGCCTTGTCCATTTGCTTCCAGAGTAGAAAGTGTGCAATTTTGCTCTAGTATTTATTCCTACCATGCAGAGCTGCTTTATGCTGGCATCAAGTAACAGGCGCAACATATCAAGGACTGCAGCTTCTAAACCATGAACTTAAAATAAACCTTTTCTTTTTATGAGTTGACTATGTCAGGTATTATAGTAACAGAGAGCTGACTAACACAGGTGGTTAATATTATTCTCACTTCACAGAGAAGCAAATGGCCCAGTAGTGAAAACATAGTCACACAACTCTCCTGGACCAAAGAGCTGGCCAGAGTTCTAACTGCCCTTCTGGCTTCAGTACTGGTTCAAGTTGTGGCCACTAACTAGCACATGACATTGTACCCACAAGTTTTATTCAGAATGTTCTGGTAAGCCAGTCAGACTTATGAGGAGAAGAAGGGTACTAGAAAATCTTACATACTCTTTGAGTTGAACTTTTAAGTATGAATGAAAGCAACTAGGTGAAAGGAGTGTGGTTCAGAATATTTCAGAAAGGTAACATGGTATCTTAAGTCATCACGTCCAGACACAGCTGGATCCTTTTGGAAAATGTAGTTTGCCAGAGATGGACTGTGTGTTACACAGCACAGAGCACAGAGAGAAGCCCAGAGAGCTGGTGCCCTCAGCTCACCACAGGCCCTTATTCTTCTCAATACAGGGCTACACAACCTCATCTCCCCTGGATCATGTTATGTGCTTTGTGGAAAACTGGAGTTGAAACTTTTAGTCACTTGGGGACCTTAAGGATCTAATTGTAGAGTACAACTTCTGAAAATCTTACACTTGCTCTCCAAACCCTCATCTCTGTATAACAGTGAAGCTCTTTCCTAAGCGATTAAAGAAAAATATGATCAGTTAATCAAGCAATAAAATTAACTTCATGTAATTTGTCCTGCTCTGGTTATAGTTGGTATCAGTATTTATAGGATGAATTTGTTTTATTCATTATTGATCTTAACTCTAATGTAATATATAATTCATTCTCTATTCATTCTCAGTTATGTGTATGTACATGTGAGCGGCTAAAATTATCTCCTATTATTTGTCTTGATAAGGTCTATGTAAATTAATTGCTTTAGCAAGCACAGGAAGACATACACTTTTGTTCAGGTGTGCATAAGAGGAGGCTGCATTGGATCAGTACATGCTATATGCATCTTCTGGAATATCACACTAAATCCCACGGATATGTACAATGAATAAAAATTTTAAAATAAAAGCACTCAAAACTGTTTAAAATTAAACAAAAAATAAACAGATTGCACTATTTTGTTGAGTTGACCCTTAACCATTTACAAAAGTAGAGGACTTGTGTATGTCCTCCGTGAGTCTACATGTCTCCCCTCCTCCTGCCGAGGCCTACAGAGCAATGACCAGTTGGGCTAGAGTTGTAGCTCAGTGGCAGAAAGTGTATTCAGCACATCTAAAGTTCAACCCGTAATGCATACACCTCTAGCACCATTCCTCACACAGAATGCTTGTCCAGAGAGGCTACTGGGAGCTTATCACAAATTGTGTGATACCATCATATGATTTTCTCACCTATCAGAAAGACCCTACACTATGGCTTCGCATGAAAAGGTTAAAGCACAACTACGAGAAGCTCTAGCATTTTCACACTCTCGGTTTTCTTTTCCTTCTATGTTTTGCCCTCTCCATTTTGTTACATCAACGCACGATGTATGGTTTTTTATATATTATCAAATACTTGTATATTTCTTTTTATTTGTCATGAATATGACTATGTATTTCTACATGTTTCTTTGTCTATTTTTAAATTATGTCAAAAACTGCCCATTTCCCTGCTCTTCCTTCTCTGAAGGTCTTAGTAAAGTTAGAGTTGGATTGTCAGTCTACACATACTCATTTTCTACCTATGAATTATTATAACCTGTGTATTATTCTCTTAACTGTGGCCTTAAAATAAATACAATGAAATAAAACTGTTTTCCCTTCTTTGACTTTAGAAATTTCATTTTCTACTAAATCTTGTCTTCTTTGACTACTATTCTAACATGCTCCCTTTCCTTTCTTAAAACATTCATATTGTATGCTCATCTATTTGATTTTTTTTTTTTTGTAGTACTGGGGATCGAACTCAGGACCTTGCACTTGCCAGGCATGCACTGCACCACTGAGCTATAGCCCCAGCCCCACCATTTATTTGGTCTTAAAGTTGGATAACTATCAAGAAACACATTACACAAGACTCATAAAGTCTAACGGCTTTGGAAAAATTCTGAACAGCATCTGCTGTCTCTAGAACTTTGGAGGTATCAGGCTACTCTGGAAGAATTTCCTAGCAATGGTACTGATGAAATTCTGAAATAACCAATCTAAATTGTCTCCTACATTTTATCTGTCTTAAGCAAGTACTACAGATTATTTCAGGCAGTTTAACTAGGACCTTTGAATTATTAAAATTTGGAGGCTGGAGTGTACCTCAGCGGTATAGGGCTTGCCTAACATGCTGAGGGCCTGGGTTTCATTTCCAGCACAGGGAAAAAAATCATCATCATAACAGTAGAAGATTAGAGAGCTGGGGATATAGCATACTGCCTGTCTGGCAAGTGCAAGGTCCTGAGTTTGATATCTGGTACCAAGAAAAGAAAAGTAGATGCCCTTTAGCTCTAAAGAAGGGGAATTATTTAAGTTCTTTTTACGATCTATGTGTCTCTGTACACAGGATGAGATAAGAGTTTCTAAAGTTTCACCCAAATCAAATGAATATCTCTCCAAGTCCAGTAAGGTAGAAGACCATCGGTAGTACAAACAAAGTTAATATAAAATTGTTTTTAACAATCAGAAACTTGTTCTTTGCTTATATTATTTCTTTCCTTATGTAAAGCTGAGTTATCAACATTTTTCTCACATTCTATCTGAAATTTTTGGGCAATAGTATCATTTCTCCACAGCAGTAGCCATTTCAGAGAGATTAAAAGACATTTTCCCTCATTTTGATAAGGCACAAACAATGTGTCCTTAAAAGTTAAGGTTATCATTGGCACCAGTGATGTCATATTAGAATTTGAAAGCTGAGAGAAACCTTTGATTTGTTCAGATTTAGCTTCTGCCTGTTCGAACCTAAGGAAAATCTTCTTCTGAAGCAATATGCTATCTGTTATGTTTCAAAGCTTCCTAATTATCAGCAAATAACAAATAGCATTATTTTTCACTTAGTTTCCTTTTTTTTTTGGTCCCATCTGGAAATCACTTACAAGCTGACTTGGTAAAAGGGCAGCCAAAAAGACAGTATCTTGACGCCCTGGTTCCCCTGAGATCCTGGCTCACCGTGGTATAGGGAAATGTCAGTGGACTTGGGGAAAGTGAGTAATCCTGACACTGTTCCTAACCAGCTTCAGGCCTTAGGCAAAGGCAATTAGATTCTCTAGGAATTTGTTTTCTTCATCTATCAAATGACAGTTGGGATAAATGACCTCTGACCTCCCTTCCCCGCTTTAGAATTAAAACAATATTCCCCAAATACACTGAACTCACTAAAGTACTGCACTGTGGTAATCCTACATTATGTCAATTCACATTAATCATAAGGGGACTTATGTAAAAAGTATAAGCAAGCTTGATTAACTGAAGAATGTCAAACTCAACAAACCTTAATCGAATGGATTTGATATAAATTGCAAGTGTATCATTCACATACCTCTATGACTGAAAGGAACAATTATCAAATATTTTCCAAATTGTCTTCTAATGAATCTGAAAGACTGTTTATGCAGCAGAAACAATCATTGTTTCCTTTTTCCTCACTACAGTTGCTCTGATTTGCTTATTACTCAACACCATTCTATACTCCCTGGTATGGCGAAGAATCAGCTTACTACAGGAGGTCGAAGGATTCCAGGAGCTTTGCTTATAGCCTCATTATTTCCTTACGTACACTGCATTTTCTTCCTCTTTTTCATTAATGTTTCCTTCCTTTTTTAAACTTCTTGTCTCCTTTCATTATCCTTCCCACAGGACAACGCCCTTCCATTGTCCATTTTTTCCCCATTTCTTCCTGATTATCTCTCTAAATGCTTCATCTGGCACCCCACTCATTTTCCCTTCAGGCTAAACACTGAAGAATCTAAAACATTTCTGTAAACCGATAAAAAAGGTTTTATTTCTTCCTTCAGAAAAATATTCAGCAAAAATGTATAAAGCCCTTATGCACTTACATCTGGTTTTAGATACAGGAAAAATAATTTAAATACTTTTAAAAAGTGCATTCTCAGAGAAGAACTAACCCACTGTTTATTGAATTAACACTTTATAATTAACACTTTATCCTGATTTCATACCCATTAAAGGAAAAATGAAAAAAAGTCTGAAAAGAATAGTAATTACAATTTTACTTCCTTAATAGAAATCCACAGAGAATTTCAATGTAAAAATACTCCAGTTCAAACTGGACTCTGAAAGACATCAATTTCTTTCTGTCTCAGAAAATTTAAAGTCCAGTGCCATTTTAAGCCTACTGAAGTTCCAGGACTCTGAGGGGCACAAGCTGCCTGCCAAAGACCTGCATTTTTCAAACTCAGCAAACACTAATTTGAGTGTTAATGGCACTGGTCATTAGCTAAATAAACAAACCATTTGTATGTACAACTGTCAACATGACTGCAATCTGCTCAGAGGGTCAACCTTGTACCCACCAACTCACGTTCAGTAGCCTGAGTGTGCACTGCTGCCGGATCTCATGTATAACTCCAGCACAGCTGGGCAGGACAAGGGGCACCTGGCTCACAACTTAATGGGAGTCTGTTAAGAGTATCACAGTAGAATGTTTTGTTGAAAGCCCCATGTTAGGCCTCAGGAAACACTTCTGCAGTGGGCAGGTCTGGGATGTGGCCCTGCTGCTCTCCTTCCCTCTTTTCTGGCCCTCAGTGGTCCATCCTCCTAGCCCCTCTCAACTGACAAAAGCCAATGAAATGTAAGCACAACACAACCCACCTTCAAAATTTCCACAGGCCCCTTGTTACCGGGTGAAGTCTAAACCAGCGTTAGCATCAGATGTTTGCTTAATCACTCACTGGTAACGGCCACCAGTAGGGGGCACTTCCTAAGAGAGACAGAGAGAGACGGGGAGAGACAGGGGGAGACGGAGGGAGGGAGGGAGAGTGTATGGCCTGAAAGCATCTGGTATTAGTTGCTTTGTTTTCATTTCATAAGTATTTTCACTTAATCTCAAGTATTAAATACACATTGTTTTCCTCTCTTTCTGTATTTTGACTGTTGTGCTGATTTCAAACTTCTTAAAATGGCACTCCCAGCTCTCTGAACCAAATGTGCTGCTCTGGGACCTGCCTTCTTTAACTCTCCAACCTCAGTCCAGCTTCAGGAACGTCAGTGATTTCAAGCTCAACAGGCGCCCACAGGAGTCTGTACCTAGGCATCTAGAACGCCTTTTAGCATTTTTCCTCTAGAAAACATGCCCAGCATTTAACATTAACCACATATGTTTCTCCCTGAATCCAGGGAGTCACCGCTTCTGTAGGCCTCACAGCCTACTCATTCATTCATTCACTCTGCCATCACTCACTCACAACGATTCTCCCTTGGAGAGAAGCTTGGACTCTGGAACCAGCCAACTTGAAGTGCAGTTTGGCCACTCACTCACTACATAAACACAGCAAGTCACTTAATCTCTGTGGCCCCGTGTCTTTTGTTATAAAATACAATTAACCCTACTTTTGCAATATTTGACATAATGTAGTAAATTGTAAGTGTGGAAGAGTCTTAGATACTTGTCTTTATTCTACTCATTATTATATAAGTGAAGTTAGTCCAGTGGATAAAATCAACACTGCCTGTCTTACTAAGTGATCTACTGTCACATTCTAAGTAAAATGAAGAGCATAAACTAATTTCTCCTAGGCCTCTTCTATGCCTAAAATTCTCAAATTTTCTCTTTATTTGTGTGCCTATAATGCTTAAGAGCTATCATTTAATTCTTGCATTAATATGTCCACAGAATTCCCTCACATATTGCTAAACCAAGTGTACCATAGCCAAAAGAATTCCCAAAAAACATCTAAATTCTGTTCAAGTATTTAAAAATTCTGATTACAAATGATGAAAGGATTGGAACCCCAAAACTTCAAAATTCTGTATTTACAAGTGTTTGTATTATATATTAAGGAGCCCAAAGTACCACCTGCCAAGGACAAGACAGTAGTTAACCCACCTTCACTTAGTATCACTATCACCTACACTAACTTTCCTGAAATACATGATAGAAAAGAATAAAGGCAGTTCAGAGCTTAGCGAATCAAAGACTTTTAAAGCCAGAGGAAACATCAGCATTAAGGTAGATATTCTCTGTTTATGTCCCAAGCTACCTTTATACTGTATATTAATCCATAATATGAACAAGGGAAGAACAGTTGAGAATAATTTACTTCTCTATAGGGACTACTGCTATCTTTATTATTATGGAAAAACACAGGCATTGAAAATACCACAACAGGTATCCCATAAATTCACTTCTAGTGATTGTCAAGTCCACAGACCTAGTTTTTACAGATGCCTAAATTTATTTCCATGTGCCTGTAAATTTAGGTCTAACTGTATTCATAAAGCCACCACAAGGCTAAAGCGATGAATGAGGTGTGACTCTACAGTAATGTGGCTAAGTTTTAAGCAAGCATACTGGAACTAACCACAGATGTTTTCCAAGCATTGAAGTTATCTTTAAAAAATTCTGGTGGATTCATCTCTTTTTCCTGTTTTGAAATTACCTACCTTAATTAAAAGCTTTATTTTTAGGGGTATTAAACTTGAAGAAACTATCCAGAAAGTGAGTCAGACATTTTAAGGTAAGTATAGAAAAGAAAAATGTTGTGGTATAATCTAGCTTCATTTAAAATTCTTCCAGAAAAGAAAAAGAAAAGAAAAAAAAAATAAATAAAATTCTTCCAACTTTGTTGTATGTTTGAATAGTTTTATAAAATTGAACTGTTGAAAAAATTTAGAGCTAAACTTCAATAGGTAATTTAGGTGAGTTGACTAACCCCACAAAATAATGTAAGCTTAATAATGAAACTAATTTTAATATACATTATGATTTATAAACCCCTTTTCTATAGACAGTTAAGAAGTGCTTCAAACAACAGTTATATTATGGAGTTCATTGCGTTGCATTAACAGGGATGTCATTTATTTGGATCTACACATTATATTCATTATGGAGTATACACGTAATTTTATGACTTCCTGCCACTAGCCAGATAGGCTAGATCATTGTGAGTCCTTGAGTAAATCTATCATCCCTTTACCCTAAATTCTACCCTAATTTTTTTCAGGGCTTGGGTTTCTACAGAACCATGTAGGCAAGAATGGAGATTTGATCAAACATGTGGAACTGATTGACAGTAGCATTCTGCCCTGAATTCATTTAAATTATGACTCCAAATACAGTATAGAAGGACCAAGAGTTATGAATGAGTACTTTTTGCCTTTGAGCGACACTAAGCCCCAAGAGATGCCCTAAGCCATAAGTCTTTCAGCCACAAAATCTACTCTTCCTTTTTTCTGTTCCTTTTTTCTCTTTTGGAACCCATCAAATCCCCTGTATATAGCTATTTCCTTAAGCCAGTTTTGGTGTAACACTTAGAAACCACAGAACGATGCTGTGAGCTTAGTGCCCGTTCCATCACACAACCGTGAAGTTGGTTCATATTCAGAAAAGTTAGGGTGGTATCATTAAAAGCTTCAAGAGAAAAAATAAAGAAGTCCATTTTAACTTACATGGTGCTCAATGAAAAAAAAAAAACAGGTGGATGACAGCCACTCACACTGTGTGAAGCAGAAGCACTGCCAAAACTGTGAATAATTAACAGATTTGAAAATGTAAGTAGCTTAAGCCAATCACACATTTGGCAGAGGTGAAAGTTGACTGTGGTAACTTGCTACTATAAGCACACTCTTCATCAGAAACACAATTTCCCACCTGTCCCTGGTTGACTAGGGAAAGCTGATTCCCTGTTCCTATTTCCACAAGCTATGCCGGTGCCTCTGAAATCATGGAGAACATTACAGGCTATTTATAACACTTTATATTCAAAGTATTTAAAATAGTTTTCTGTAAAAGAAATTTTATGACTTAAAATAAATTACATCTGTAGAAATATATATACATGTATATATGTATACCCACATTCTCCACCTATAGCAAATGATAAAAAATTATGTTTCTTTTCTTATTGTGTTATAGTACATCATTTTAACAAATCTACACCAAGACTTTTTCAAAATTCAACCTGTTTCCTCCTCATATACATAAATATTAGACAAAAAGTTGAAGGGTATATTTTAAGGGTAACTGGCATCGCTGAAATATTCTTGTTAGAAAAAGAATTCAACTCCTCATACAACACAAGGAAGCAAAAAATGAAAAACAAATAAATTAATAGTATGAATGGACCACATGTTTTACTGCTTCCAAAAATTCACTTTAAATCTAACTTTGAGTTGTAGAATGGCCAAGAGAATTTAGGCCATGTGGCCATTTAGTACATGTGATTTATTTAGTATGTATTATAATAGCACATACCATTCCTCTAAACCAAAAAGGTCCCCTCTCTACCAAGTGGTCTTAAGGTTATAAAATCATGGGCTGTTATTATTTTCCATGCATTTTTTGGTGAAATTAGGCTCACTTTTTTCACATAATTCTCCTTTCTTAATTCTTATTTTGGTAATTTCCTGCACATACTTCATGTTTTGCTTAGTTACTATTTCAATGGGTTATATTTGGAAGCAAAGGCACTGTCTTTCAAAATATGAGAGTTTCACCTTTGATAGTACACATCCTTCTTTTCTATGTCTATGTGTTGGTGGCAATAAAAGATTTTTCAAAAGTGCCTCAGAGCTTGAGATTTTATTTCTAAATAATTCATAGGCAAAACTTGTAACTGGTGCAAAAATAATTCTGCTGCTGAGACTCAAAGGAATCACTTTTTATGTTTAATAGTCAGAATTCTACTTCTTACTCATGGTTGCTGTTTGAATAATGGCACAGTGAGATGCACAGCAGTTAAGTCTGGAACACAGCACACAATCAGCAGGAATGCTCACATGGTTCTGGCCCTTCCAATGGTCACTCCAGTTCTAATGAGTCCCAGTCAGATGGGAAGCAGCATAGTATGAGCACTCAAAAAACATTTTAATCAGATTAACAAAATTCTGGGGTCTTATGCCACATTCTTTTTCTCTCCTGCTTGGAAAAAAAACTCTAATCACTTTGATAAAATGACTAAGCAATTATTTAGTAAAAGTTCGCTTTCCTTAAAACTCAAAAATTTTCCACTAGCACCGTATGGGTGGTTATCACGTACTGAGTGCAAAATATTTGAAGGATGTCTTTGCCCTTGACTTGAGAGAGATTTTAGCAGAAAGTAAAGCAACTTTAGGGTTCTAGCTGTAGCACTGCCCCACGTTGGTGCACCTTGTCCTTCCTCGGCAGCTGTGATTCTTGCTGATGGCTGCATCCAAAGGGGACCAGACTTAGGGCTGGGGTTATAGTTCAGTGGAATAAGCGCTTGCCTAGCAAGTGCAGGGTCCTGAGTTCGATCCCCAGTACCGCAAAAAAAAAAAAAAACAAAAACGAAAAACAAACAAACAAAGGGGACCAGACTTTGTGTACAATGATTTCAAGGAAACTAACAATTGCATAAACCTGTGCTAACTGGTGAATTTTACCTTCCATGTTGCCTGATTTTATTCAGTCACCTACTGGACAATGGCAACACACATTATATAAAAATGTAAATCCTGTATTTATAGAGTGTCCACTACATACTAAACCATTTTCTGCTCAATAAACATACCACATGGAGAATTTTAAATATAACTAAGAATAAGGAATGGCACTGTGGAAGTGTTTTTATAATAAATGAAATATACTTTTTAAACTTGCTATTCATTAATTATTTCAAGGTAAATAAAATCTCCTAGTGCTCAAGCTGCATCAACACTTACGGTCCTGAGGGTCTTATTGGGCAAGATGTAATTTCGGAAAGCTAAATAATAACCTTAGTGTTAATGAAACTCAGAATTGCTGAGGGTTTATAATTTACAAACTGGGAGCAATCGAGGCAGTGAAGGAACAAACACCATCTTCCCGTTGGAAAACACTCTGAGTGAAAGTCTCAATAAACCAGATCATCATCCAGCAATTAACCTCAGGTAAAGCTGGGAACAGTATTGTGGGTGACATGCCTAGAAGCCATCCACAGGAAGTTGGAGACAGAAGGGCTGAGAGACACTATCTAAACTAAGTCCTTTCAAAACATCATAGAATAATATTAGAAACAATTTTACTGGAGTCATTATAAAAATAACTGTAGTGATTTAATGATAAAGTTTCATTCAAAATTTCCATCCTTGCTTTATGAATAAAAAGATGAAATTACTGCTAATAGAAAGTTCTTGCAATATAAAAATCTAGACCCAAATTGGAGTGACACTTGGAATAGAAGTGAATTCAGTGTATAGTTGTTAATATCTATTAGCTGTTATTATAGTTATATAACTTCAGTATATAGTCTGAGGTGAATCTTTCTAGAAAAATCACTTTTTCTAAAAATAAACAAAGTATATTCTCCCCCGTGCACAAGATAAGAACAATCCCAAAGACTGCAATCATAGCTACTCAATACCTCACAAAAACTTTCAAAACTATGCTGCATTATGAGACATTCTTGTTGAGCTCAGGAAAAATATCTCTAAAAAGCAGAGATTGCAGCTGAAAAAGTCCTCCAGTGATTATCTCCCCCTGTACACACCAAAGTGAACAGCTATTCATGCACTAAAGGACCTTCACATTAAAAAAAAAAATCAGGTAAGACATAGTGACTGGTTGAAAGTAACTTTATTCGCTGGTAGGTTTCAGTTCTGAAAGTAACTGACCAGTTTGTTCCTGGCTGTCCTCTGTAGCAAGAACCAAAAAGCAATTGAACTAACGAACATATTTGACTAACTTTAGCAATAACTCCCTGTAGGTTCAGGTAACTCCCTGTGTCTTTACATCCACACACAGTCCCATGCAAGCTGGCCATTTGAAACTGTAGATAATTTCCACTGTTTTAGCCATAAAGACAATGAAACACCAGAAGGTGAGAAATCACCTCCAAATACAGAACTTAAAAACACAGCAAAATTTCTGGCTTTCCGAGTCCAAGTTATATACCTCCCACAAAGAGCACGCCAAGTAAGGGGTTTTCTTGGATATTTTCTCAGTTTTTATGCTGCATGAATGGAGCAAGAAAAGACAGAACGGGAACTGGTGACTGTCCCTAGAGACGTTGTTTAAACATTTGAGTAATAACCTCTACTAAAATAATCTGTATTTCTATTATATATTCTAATCATGTTTATATAAATACATGCAAGCATAATAGATATATTAATATATAGAAGATGGTTATTGCAGAGAAAGAAAAATGTTGCCATCTATGGTCTAATTTATTCAAAGATATCATATGCAATATTAAGGCTGTTAGAAATCTATCCCACAGAATCATTTTTAATGATAATTTTATCTATCAGTTATTATTTGATCAGATAATAAAAATGAAACAAAGAAACAGATGGTGATATAACAATATACATGCTCAAAGGTACCTAAACTATATTTAAATCCATAAAGAAAGTCAGTTTGCTCTTTCAACTTAGGGAGCATAAGAACAGTTAATTAATCAATCAACTGCTAACAAATGTGACTAAGACTTCTCTCAGCAATTATATGGTTATCCAGAGAATCAATGGCAATTAAACTGCTGATCAATAACTTCTCACCTTCAATGGAAAACAAAGAACCCAAAGTTTTATATCATGTTCTTGTAAATAAATTAGAGGAAATACACACTCTCATTAGCATACCGGGCTGAAAAGACTTAAAATCCAACATTTTGTTCCACTTTGTAATACGGATTAAGTACAATGTGTTAATGATCATACCTGAAATATGTCAAAGTATTAAATATTAAAACTAGATTTAGAAAAAAAATCCTTGACTGACTGAGACAGCCAAAGCCGACCAACAGCTAAGCAATTATACAGTCTGGTGAAAACAGCAACGTGGTGGACCAGTTCAGCTCTCCAATTTTCTACTCTATAAATTATTTTAAATCCCTTGTTAAAAAGAGATTTCAATAGGATTTCAAACAATGGGTTTCAAGCACTCAGGTAGAAGAGCATTTCTGCTAGCTCCTGATACCTTTATGAACTTCCGAGTTAAACCACTTCTATGGATCACAGAGTGCTTTATAGTTTCCCCAAAGAAAAGGGAATCTGTTTGAAATATGAGTATTTAGAAAGTTCACCTCTCTTTTGGAATGGAGTCAAGGAGGAGAGAAGAGTGGAGTGGTGGGGGTTTCTATATTAAGCTGGCTTTGAAAATTAAAAGCACAGAACTACATGTTTCTTGTATTATATAGTCACACTAATAAAAGCAATAAAACATATCCAGGGGATGCCTGACATGAACAATTTCATAAGCCTGGGATCAATCCCCAGATTCTTTTCAAGTGAGGGTGCTTCACAATAACCTGTTCCCTTGTGCATCTTCTATCACTGCACTCTCCCAAGCCTTGTGCTAAATATAGGCGAGCTTGGGATTTTATGTTTGTGACAATGTATTAAAACTTTTGTAAAGTTTATTATATGGTCAGAATTAATGCCTATGAGAAAAGCAGATATAATGTAGCAACAGCTTAGAAACACAGACAAAATTTTGTTCTCTTCTGGGATCTTTGTATTAGGACAGTGCTTATGAAAGTGTTGCATGAACTACGTAAGAATACTCAAGGATTATATATGATAAAACAGAGAGCGAGACAACAGATTTCAATGTTCAACACTGTGGGGTGTAGCTCAGCGGTAGGGCACTTACCTAGCATGCATGAAGCGCTGGGTTAAATTCCCAGTACCTTAAGAAGTGAACACTTCAAAACTTTCATGTTTTGATCCAGTATTGAAAAAGCCATCAGATTAATGAAGTAAAATCAAAATTAGACAATCTTCAGTTGTTTTTCCATTAGAACATTAAAAATGGCTTAACTGATCTCTATGGCAAATTCCAAAGCACTAACAAAAAAAGGTTACACTTTTACTTCACACTCATTCTCTATACTAATGTAAAATATTCTAAAGCATTATAAACATCAAGGATTGCAAGCTGACCTGCTGAATATTTGCATTGCCTAGCATTTGGTGTATGGTAAGCATTTTTTTTAACATCTGTAACTTCATTCTGACAGCATTGGTTTTTGTTTTGAAATACCTATAAAAACAAAACTTAAATAGTTTCTGTTACCCTCTGCAGTACTTCACCAACATAGAATTCTTTAAATTAATCCTAACAAAGGTGCTAAATCATTCTTTGCTTTAATGGTCAATTTTTCACCATCAAATATTTCTGGGTATCTAATATACCAGAAGCAGCATGCTATAACCTGACTCTACAAAGATTTAGACAAACATATATATGCTTACATGATTTGTGACATAAAATTATCAGCCAAGTTAGGATGATTTTAAATGACTCCCTGAACACAAGCTGAAAAGCTGTTGATAATATATCCTAATCATTTGACACCAGCATATATATCTACACATGCCATATTATAATCTAGAAAATAGCCTGCTTACTGGTGTACTAAATTAAAAACAAGACAGTTTTGGTTCCCTTTCTGAAGAAAGAGATTTCCCAGTACCTGACATGGTATAATCTTTGTTTGTTTGTTTGTTTATTTTTGTTTGTTTGAGACAGGGTCTCACTAGGTAGTTCAGGCTGGCTTGAACTCACTATGCAGCCCTGGCTAGCCTTGATCTTATGGAGATTCTCCTGCCTCAGCCTCCCAAATGTTGAGATTACAGGCATGCAACACCGTGTTTGCCAAGGATATCATTTCTTTCAGTTAACATGTACAAAAGCAGCAGGTGTCTTTATGAAAATACTAAAAAAACCATAAGTATGCCAAAAACAGTCTGTAAAAACTTAGGAATTATGTAAGATACCTCAAATAGTTCCAAAGGTTGCAATATCTTTAAGATACAAATAGAACAGATTAGTGACCAAACAAACACATTTTGCAATAGTTTAAAATTGTACCCTTTTTCCTCAACATCATATTCCTTACTCAACCTAAGACTTAGTAAAAAACTCTATTCTTAATTTCAAAACCATTTATAAACAATCTGGGGATCTAGTAGTTGCTTTAAACATACCTAACTGGCTGAAAGTAAATGCTTAGATTTCTTATGAAAGTAATAAAATGATGCAGTTGATAGAAGTTGAATTTCTCTCTATTGCAAAAGTTAAATAGAGAAGTTGACAAGATCTACTTATTAAGTCAGTCTAAGTAGCACATCTGTTTGGGTTTTTTTGCTACCAGGAATCAAGCTCACGACCTCGCTCTTGCTTGCTGGGCAGGTGCTGTGCTGCTGAGTTATATCCTCGGCCCACATCTGTACAGCTTTTAATTTATTTTCCTTGTCAGCAGGTGTTTTTGCCCAAAATTCTGATTTTCTGCTTTGTTTTTCTTTTTGAATCATGATCATGTTAAGAATATGTATAGGATGGGAAAATAAAGCTAAAGAACATTACCTACATAATGTGAAACCTATAAAGAAATCTTCATTTTGGGTGAAATCTGAGTATGTAATGAATCATCTCATAACACTTTCTCCTACCGAGTTTTATATAGAGAGAGGGTGCTATATTTTAAATATGTAACAGGAACACTGAGGGATCGTTAAACATTATTTTCTATGTATAAATATTTTCCTACACTCAAACTTACAATAGTGCCAAAAATAAATTCTTACATGTTGACTACAATTCAGTGAAATCATTTTTCAATGCCTTTGCAAAGTATACTGTGAAACTGTACACTATGGACTAGACCAGCTTCATCAAACGAATGTCACGTGTGATGTGGAGATAGGTCGCATTACTTAGGAATCATACTTTCTTTACTAATTTTATGGTAAGCTGCACCTGAGATGGCACAGTATCAGTAATACAGAGAGTTAATTCAAGTGTGAATTTTGGATGACTGTAGTTAAAACAAAAATCCCAACCTGGACACAGCAGTGCCAACCTGAAGTCCCACCTACACAAGAGCCTGACACAGGAAGATCTCGAGTTCTAGGTGGCCAACATGGCACAACCTGTCTTTAAAAAAATCCCAATTTCCTCATTTACCAGAAGACTGTAAAGTCCTCTAGCAGTGGTCTTATTTGAACTGAATTTCCATATATGCTATTATGTTTTTATAAGATGCCACATAGTTTGCCTAGATCAAAGCCTGTTCTGCTATTGACCAGCTGCGTGAGCCAGGCAAGTTCTTACATTTCTGTTCCTCAGTTTCTTATGATAATATTAGTTTGAGCATCATTGGGTTGACATAATATCACTTAGAATATCATTACTACACCTCCCAAAACTGCTTGGAGAATTAAATGTATGAATATTTGCTAAGTTCTAAGAAACTGACCTGACATATAGACGATTTAAAATAAAAATGCTTAGGGACTGGGTGTTTCGCTCAGTGGCAGAGATTTGCTTAATGTAGCAAGGTCCTCAGTTCCATCAGCAGCACCAAAATTAAAATAAATTGTTTTAGATGTGCTTTATTTTTTATGTCCTCTATAGGAGCAAAACTGATCCTGAATATGTCAGACACAGTTCTAAATGGTTCAAGACTTAGAAAAGTCTAAATATTTCTTTGAAATTTGAATGACACAAAACTAGTGGTAATTATTACTTTCAGAAGATACCCCTGACATTTCTAAAATGAAGAAAAACCATATTTACTATCAAATCAACCACTGTGTAGGTCAGTGATAAAAATTTTACTTAAAATGTATTTTGCTTAATGCACAAATTATACTCTCATTACCTAAACCATTTGGTATCAAAATGAAAACTCTATAGTATCCTCTATTTGGACCCAAAATTGTAGAAATCCCCTCTTTCATTCTTTTAATAGAGTACAATAAAAATATGTTATTGTCCATAAAACAATAAGGACTCCCAACCCCTCGTGAAAAGATCAACAGAACACATGGTTTGCATTTGCCAGCATTCTGCAGCAATCTCTCTGTGCCTCTCATGGCACCGCCTCTAGTACTGAATCTCAGCAGATTTGTCTGAGAAATGTACTGTTCTGCCTCAACTACCAGAAACATAAAGCATAATCCTGACTGTGTTTCATTCCTTTTATAAGACCAATAATTCAGTTGTCTTATATCCAGAAATGTCATCTTTATAACACATTCTGTTCTGTACTGACATTTTTATGCCATTTTTCTTTAAGTGTCATGTATTTCAAACAGTGTTACAGGAAGAGTTATTGCTTAGAAGTCACTGTTTCCCTGATGGAATCTGGGGAATTTGGATCAATGTGTAAGTAGTATTGTGAGCACATGTTAACTCTTTAAAGATTTGGAATTTACCATGGGCCTTGAGATATTCAATTGCCTAATCTATTTTCACTTACAAGAAAAAAATAAGACTCCCTAATGATGTTTTAATATCACATTTCTTAGAATTACAGCACTTCAAAACCAAGAAACGCTGCTGCTTGTTCAATGTAAAGTGAAAACATTCTTCTCCAGTCAGGAAACATGTAATTTATGTTTTCATATAGAAAATCATGTATACTTGTATGAAACAGTATTTCCCAACTTTACACCTGGAGTGTAAGATTAATTTTAATCATGTCAGAGAACAACTTCAACTAATCTAAAAGTTAATCTCCTAGTCAATGTTCATGACTCAATGTGTAAAAATTAATGCCCAAAATGCTCTAATAATTTCTGTAGCATTTTAAAGCTACATATGCACAATAGAATTTATTTTAATTATTAATCAAATGCTTATGTTATAATACCAATAAATAATTTATGCTATAATTAAGTCGATTACAAACAATTCATGAATAGGCATGAGTGTGTTGGTCATTAGCGTATAGGGATCATTCAGATTTTTGTGTCCTCTCTTTCCTCTGGCAGACAGAAAACAAGAAAACATTCCTAACTACATGACAGTTTCAAAGATCCTTCCAGTATTCTCAAATCTCAGAAATCAGAAACTGTTTTCATTTATCCCAACAATCTATTTTTATAGTTGTAAGTTCACTGAAAATGGCTTTCGTGATTTGCATCGTGTTATTTAAAATGGCCAGGATTCAATAGTTAAAAGGGGAGAAAGGTTCAAGGTTTGATATTAAAACTTTGAATGAGACAAATATATTGTTTCAGAAATATGTTTAGCAACATTTCCAGGAACACAAATTTAGAAAATCATAATTCTGAGAATTATATTAAATGCTGGGCTGTATAACTTGAAAAAGGAAGTTTCCTCACCACAAACCAAATACATTCCTCTAAATGTACACTCATAAATTACAGAAATGTCCTACACCATGTATTACTAGCCACCACAAACTCACAGACAGAGAGAGGGGCAGGAGAAGAGAGGAAGGGAGAAAGAGGAGGAGGAGAGGAGGGAGGAGTGATTCACCTAAGGCTTCACCTTGGCAGCTTACAGTTCTCCGCCACTTTCTCAGACCGTGTGCGCCATGTGCCACAGATGTGAAGCGGTAGCTCTGAACTATACTCCTAGGTTGGATTCAAATGCTAAATTTGCTGAGCTATCAATGAGCGAGCTGTGCTCAGATCAGCTGCAAACAGGCCCCAGGGGATAAGCACTGCTATAAACCAATAGGAAGCTACCCCTGGGTCACCAACAGCATTCATGGATTCAAGAAGGGGTTTCACTCCTTGCTCTCTCAAAGGTAGCGTTTACTCCTGCTTGAGCTTGTGAATGACAAGAGCCCAAATGCATGCGGTCACTGCTGCTTAGCCTGCTGGCACTCTCGCTCTTCTCCTCTGGTCTTTCCTTCTTTCTTCTCCTCCGCTCTGCGCCCTTGCCCTTCTCTTCTTTTCCCTTTCTTTTTTTGACTGAACCTAGCATTTCACAAGCTAGGAGAACATTATACCTCCAAGTCACACCTCAATCCAGCTTATTAGCACTTCGCCTTCTACAGAGTTCCATGAGAAAAGAAAGCTGCACCGGAAGGTGCTGGCCTGGGAGTAAAGATTCCAGTGCACGGGCATACATTTAAGCCACAGTGGACTGAGCCCAAGGGAAAAAGAGATAGAAGCAGATTCCAGCGCTTGGATGACATAATAAAGATGCCACCGGGGAGCCACTAGAGGGAAAAGTTAGATCCCTCCCTCTCACCTTGGTCAAAAAGGGGTCAAATATTTCAAGTAAAAATGAAACCATCAGCTGGGTGCGTGTAGTGGTACACACCTGTAATCCCAGTACTCAGGAAATTTAAGAATGAGGCTCATAAATTGAAGCCTGGCTGGAGCAATTTAGAAAGACCCTGTACCAAAATTAAAAAGCCTGAGGAAGTAGCTTAAACTCCCTGGGTTCAATCGAGAGACAGACAAACAGACAGAGACAGAGAAACACACAGGGAGAGAAGTAATAACAAAGTGGCCAAGGCCTTCCTAAGTATAAGATAAAACTCTCACTCAGCGTCTACATTTTATCCTCAAACCAACAGTGCCTTCTTAGCAGGACTTCCTTACTTTGCAGGAATACGTAATTGTTACGTCCTCTCCTGTCTGTCCCATCCTGCATCACAAGATACCAGAGCAACACCTGAGTGCCAGGTAGGCCTAACACAAAACTCTAAAGTTGACCCTTAGAAGTCCCGAAATAACTTTATCTGTAGCGTCTGCAAAGTGCCACTATGATACAAAAGACCATTCATAAACTTCTCTCTTGCCAAAAAGCTCAGTAAAAGTGAGTAATAGTTTTCTCAGAAGCTTCTCTACCTTAATGGCCCCAATAATTGTCTTGACACCTTAATAACAAGTGATAAAGTGGCCCTTTGTAGTACATTTCAGACGACAACTTCTTTGTGCTTTCTTTACAATGTCTCTAAGACCAATGTTACAGCGGCACTGAGCCGCGGCTCTGAGGTAAACTATGGAGTCTGTGGACACCGGCGTTCTTTCCTGCATACAAGACGGAATTTGACTTTCTGGAGACCCAAGGAAAAAAATATTTTCTGGCATATGTCACTCACTGTGTGGAAGCCGTGAACGTCAAGGGAAGAAATTCCCACTCATGTTCTGCTAAGTAGGAGGCCACTTTCCACCTGCTGTCTGATAAAACCCCACTGTGCATGGGAAGCGAGGAGGAGCAGGCAGGAGTACTGAGCGGGTCAGACCTCCCCCTTTACACGACCAATGGGAAGCACTGGTAAGGTCCTGACATGCCCAGAGAAACTGCAAACTGATGCAAACAATAGGGAATGTGCCCAAAGCTGGCCCTAGACTTTACTAATGTAAGAATCTGAAATTTTATTCTTGTAAAAAAGAATAGGAAAGATACTTGAAGACACTAAGTTTATATTTAAATAAAAATATTCAAAGGAATGATATTTTAAACTTAAAATGAAACATATACTATAAAATTTCCCAATACTAACTAACCAAATCTTGTTCTAAAACAAAACACATACAAACAACTAGCATTTACTACACTTCTGACACAATATGGAACTCTTTACAAACACTGTTCACATAGGAGAGGCCCCACTCTATGGTCCTCCTCCCCAGGTTTATGGTAAGAAGTACAGTATCTAAAACTGTTGTGAACCATATCTGAGAAATCAGATGCACTCAATAAATATTAGTTTGCAATATCTCAATTAATCCTGAAACAGTGACACTTAGAGATATTAAATACCTTGCCAAAGGAACACTGTAGAACTTCAGCACTTGTGCTGGTGACTGCACTCTGCCTACATACAAATAAACAGTATAATCTTCTCTCCTTGTGCTCTCCCTCCGTGCAGGTTACATAAATAGAACACTAGGCATATGTTTATACATTATATATGTAAATACTGAGAAATGTATATATGGTAGAATTACTTATTTTCATAGCTTCATTTTTCACATTTTCTATAAGCAAGATGTATCCCTTTAGTAATCAGCTGTTTTCTTCAGAAAATTTAAATCATGGAAACTTAGAAATTTGAAGGGCCTCTTTACCATAAACATCAGCAGTTTCTATTTTGGTAATTATTACAGCAAATCATTCTTTTCAGGGCTTAAAGCAACCTACTGGATATAAAGAGTTTGCATGTCACCTCTCCAAAGCCCCCACTCTCCCAGTCAGCAGAACCGCACTCACGTTGAACACTGTTGGGAAGACTCAGGGGCTTCCTGGGATCTGACCCCAGTCCAGTCCTGCTTTTTAGGATAAAAAGTCATATTCTGCAGAAGGAAGATAAATGTCACTGTCCTGTTTTTATTAGTCAGTTCTTTCTTTCTCTGTCTGGAAGCTAAGAAATCGAGCATCTCATCCCATTTCAGCAGAGTTCTACCTGAGTAAGTTCACGGAGAAGGGGCAGAAGTTTGGGGAAGCACTGCAAGCAGCACTGGGGTCAGAAGGCAGGGCAGCTCCTGACTGATCCACGGCAGCTGCCAGGGAGGGACAGGTCTGGGGAAGAGCTCTGTTTTGGAGGAAAAATGAAGTATGTATGTTTCAGATATGTTCTCGAATGACCCAGAAATGGATGAGCAAACAGTATGAGCAGTTTCTTCTTGAAGCCCAGAATGAGCACGTGGGCCCCAAGAGGTGGGAAGGAGAGGAGGTCAGACATGGAGCCTGGCAGGAGTCGCGGTGACTGTGGAGAAGCTGAGCAGGCCATGCCCCACCACTGGCAGAAGGCATTGCCGTCACTTCACTTCTCCCTTTTTCTTTCTGGAGAACATCAGTTTGGAAAGAAAACAAGCCAGACATCCACGATCATGTAGTCCCAGTCAGTGGTGCACAAGTCGGTAGAAGATCCTGAGTGCAGAACCACAGCTGTTACCCCTCAGGTCTCCTGTTAGCAATCATATGCTTGGCCCTTATGGGCTGCCTTCGACAAATCAGAAAGTCTGGCTTGCTGGGCTCCGGAGGAGGTGGGTGTGCTGCGTGGCACCGTCACCATTCCTAGCTATAACTCTTTATCTGATACACCCTCACTAGCAAGAGTACCCCACACCAAGGAGCTCTTTGTATGTTAGTTTGCAATTAACCAAAAAAAAAAAGGCTATATTTAGAAGATGTCTATTAAGAAATCAGTTTCTCTTAAAAAAAGAAATTTAAGAGAGTGTTCAGGGTACCCATGGCAATACCCAGCTCTGGTCTTTGGTCTTAATGATAAATAACACTCTCATGGTGATCTTTTGATCAAGAAAGGAAGATCAGGCTGTTCTAGAGCAGAGGAAGCAAAAATGGAAAAGGTAAAGTTTTCTCCTTGGCTTTTATTTTTTGTTAGTACTGAGGACTGAGATCAAGAAGCACAGAGCTATATTCCCAACACTTTTTAAAATTTCACTTGAGACAGAGTCTCCCTTAAATTGCCCAGATGGCCACCAACAAACATGAAGTCCTCCTGCCTCAGCCTCCTAAGTAGCTGACATTTCAGGCACATGCCACTACACTCAGGATATAGCCTTCTTTGAGTAGAGAAAAGATCTTTCCAGAGAGGATTTAAATGTATTTTGGTACATGTGGTTGTTCCAACAGCTCTCCTGTTAGTTTGTAGAGGAGAAGGGGCAAAAGTATTTGCATAAGAATGAGCATGGCTAACTGGGAAGAAGCAGCTGGCCATAGTGACAGCACTGTATCTTATCAGTCTCTTTCCTTGATATCACCAAAATGAAAATAAAATTCAATTCCTTTCTAAGAGCCCAAGAAAGTGGGGCTACCTTTGACATTTAACTAAAGATCAGATGTACCCTTAGTAGCTTGTCACCACAGGTATGGAATAAAACAGTTTAACTGAAGGTAAAAAGAAGAAACCTCTTATTATTTTAATAAATTATGTTGCTGAGTGAAAGAAAAAAATGAACTAAACCTTCTGTAAATGAGGATGGAAGAAGCATTGAAGGGAGTGGCGAGGAACTGGGAAAAAAGAATGAAGATGTATCATATGCAGGTACAAATTCCCTATGATAAATGTTATCAATTTGTATGACAGATATGTACTAATAAAAAATAAAGTTAAAAAAATAAATAAATTATGTTACCAAGAAATATAACCTACTTTGTAAAGATACAAAATGGAAAATGAAGGAAAAAGAACTAATAAAAACATATCTCCTCTGAACATCAATACTAATATTATTTCCTAACTGTCCATACAGTGGTCTGCTGTTAAATTAGATAAGGTGGATTTATATTATTATTCAAAAAAGATTTCCATATCAGAAGGTCCATATTTCAATACAGAAAGGATTACATTATTTGTCAAGGAAAACACATTACTCTTTGAAAAACAGAAAAGTTGATCTTGGCAAACAGTTAGTGAAACTGTTCCCTACTTGATTTCCATGACATGTAGTACGCAAGAGAGGACATATTTAGTGCTGCTTTGTGGCACTGTTTCAAAAGAACTCTTTTGTTGCTTTGGCTAGAAACATGTAGGGAATGTCTAGAAAATACTTCACATAGTTCACAGTAATGTTTGGAAGTGATTGAATTCTTGTTTCCACATTTTATGTTATACAGTAGAATATCATTTAGAAGGAAAGCCATCCAGACCTGCAGAGAAGATATTGTTTTAATATATGCTTAGCTTTTTTCATTGTCCCTCGGTCAAACATTATTTTTATTCTTTCATAATCAGAGAGAAAAACATTTATTTTATAACAATATTATAAAATTATGTGACTATTTTTCAGTTTATTAGGATGCTATTGCCTTATCTTTTCATATTGTCTCAGGTGACATAGCCACTAGCTTTATGATTGCTTGGGGTGTACCTCAGAGGTAGGGTGCATGGTCAAGAACCTGGTCCCCAGCACCAAAAATAGACCAGAGTGTATCTCTCTGCCTTTGTCCATGAATTGCTCAAAATTATTTCAAGTGTACTTACCCCTTCTCTTTTCTTTGTCCGTATCCTTCTGGTTCTAAATTCTATTACTGTTCGGGATAGTATCACTTTATATGATAATAAAAGCAAACACTGTTGAGTACTACCTACCAGTACCTATTTTGAAGCAGTCTTAGAATGATATGCTAATCAATTTCTTAGCAACATCATCAACTGGATAGCCCTATCATCCCATGTTACAACTGAGGAAACCAGTACTCATTCACCTGCTTTGACAGCAAATTGCCAACTGCACTTGGTTTAGTGTCCTTCATATTTCTTACTAATGATGAAAAATCTAACCACTCATAATCAAGCATGACCAGCTAGAGAACATCTCTATTGTCGACCTAACTGAAAAAGGTAATGGGATTTTTTATGCTGAATGTTCTTCTCTTTTATCACTACCCAAAACCTTCTATAAAGCTGCATCTTTTTGGATTTTCTGAGAAATGAGTCAGCAAAGAGTACAGGAAATTACCAGTAATTCTAAAGTAAAAATGATAAATTATCAACAATGCAAGATGAAGACAGAATGAATTTTTCAAAATCACAAGCTAAATCTGTGTTTGAGTGTATATGTGTATACACATGCATAAAAATGTCATTACATGACTAGATCAAGAGTTTATGAACAGCAAGCATTGCGTAAGCTTCTAAATAATCAGTGTGGATCATCGACAATTAATGGAACCAAAGTAATTGGTACTGATAGAACGATATAGGGCATTTGATAAAAGATCTGATGAACAGCAGTGGCATGAGCTAACTCCTGTGAGTGGAGACATAGCCTAGTATCTCTAAAAGATAACATTCAGCAAAGGTTTAGCAATTACCTGGCATTTCCTTTCTTTGATGGTCTCCTTTTCTGTAATTTCCTCTACCACAATTTTTAAATAATTTTTTAAAAATGTTTATCAGGTAAAAATCCCCTCTCTTCCCCTACCTCATGGTCCCTCAGTACTAGTGAAACACTGACCTGACCTGTGAGATTCTTAATGGGTTTTATGGTTAGCAGCTAACAGATTGAATAAGCAGAGAGGAGCTCCTTGAATTAAGCCCACTCCTTTACCTTGGCCAGTCTACCACTATATGTGCCTACACAAATCTGGGCAACAGGAAATTGTGAGGGTTTGGAATTCTGGCCTTTGGAATGTCACGTGGAAGCGGAAGGCATAGCTGGAGGCAAGCTGACACCGGGCCCCCTTTCTCAGTCCTTCACCTGCTGGGGGGTTCCAGGGCAGACAGGCTGAGGCCAAGCCAGTAAGTGCTGCTTTCCTGTCCTTCTGGGTGCTTCTCTACTGCAGACTAGATTTTTTTAAAAAATGTAATGTATTTTATTCCAGATTTTGCAAATTCAGTATCCTGTTGTGAAGAATACTTAGTTTGTCAATAAGAAAAAGGCCCCTACTATAGTATTTCTGGATCACCAATGTGTCTCTTAACCCAGAAGAATCAGCCCGAGCATTGACATGATCCTTCTGTAACAGTAGCAAAGGTTTAACACAACAAACCTTTTAAAGTTGAGTAGAAAGAGGCTAAGAAATCTTTCTATGTCCAGGACACAATGGCACACTCCTTTAATCCCACCCGTTGCCTGGTCCTGGAGAGAGAGCAAGAGCAAGAGAAGAAAGAGAAAGGGAGAAAGTGAGAAAAGAAGAGACAGAAAAGATAAAGGAAAGGAAGAGGGAAAGAGACAAGAAAATAAAAAGAAAAGAGCAAGAGCGAGGAAACAATGAAAAAAAACAAGTCCCTGTAGTATCTGTGTACATTCATCAAAATGTGCTGCCTTTTCAGCTTCCTCTTCTTGTCCCATCTCCCTCTCCCTCTCCTCCCCATACCCTTCGCCTCTTTCTCCTTCCCTCCTCTACCACTATTTCTCCTGATAACATCAGGAAGGCCTATGACACTACGAAATTTTCTCCGATGCGCTATTTCACTGAGTGCTTACCAATATTGCTAGAACCAAAGATTTTTTTTTAAACAGAGAATTTATAATGAATAAGATAAAGATATTCTTTCCTGATACAAAAAAACTTAGTCCCTTATCTTTCTTTTTAAAAAGATGAACCTATTCTGCCTAAAGAATGAAAATCAAGAAGATGAAATTTATAAATATGTGAAATTTACAAAGCAGCCTGTCAAATGCTCTAATGGAAGTTCGGAGTGGGGGACAGGGGGAGAGTGGGATAGGGGTGTAGAAGGAGTTCTCAATCCCCCAGAGGTCAGGGGGATCTTTTGGGGAAGCCTTGCAGTAAGGTAGACTGGGAAAGTGAATGTAATCCTGCCTGGTGGATTGAACATGTCCAAATAAATTAGCTTTTAGAGCAAATAAGGACAAGGTGACATGGGGTAGTGGGGAGGGAGGAGAGAGCACTCAAGAAAGTATAATAATTTCATAAATATGGAACATTTAACTGGATAGTGGGGTCTGGAGGCTGTCTAGGAGGAAAGAACAAGGCTGTTTCTTTCTAAAGCTTTTATATAAATATGCCTTACCAGAATGGATTTTTGGACAAGGATTATTAGCTGCTCTAAGTAGATGGGTTATTGCAGATTGTCACCCTTCTCACTTAAAAGAAATTCCGGAAGAGGTCATTTTGTTTTATATTTGTTCCTGGCGACAGAGGTTAAAACAACCATAACATTCCTCAATCTTTTACTCCTTATGAGTAAATTCAAGTCCAACCATAGGCTCTTCAACAATTCGATGATATATGACAAGCGCTTGCAAGAGAGAAAGGATGTACTGTGTGTGTACATGTGTGCTGTGCACACGAGAGTTAAAACTACAGAATCAACAGCAAGCTTTTTTCCTGATAATACAGAATAACTTCTCTAGAATTTAATACCTTTAGTGAGGAATTAAAAACATGAGTCTTTCATGGTACTATGTAGGACTCTATATTTTTATTTTTGCCTGTTTTGAGTAAAAATAAGTTGGTAAAAATTCTTTAGCAAAGCCAGTTTTGGTCTGAAAATAAACATTTTTAGTTGATATTAATTTCAAGACTCTAGTTACTAAAACCAGATGCATTCCTTAATGGAACTACCCCAAAACTAAGCAGTATGTATTTCTAATTGTGAGCCCAGCCTGAGAAACTGCCGAACTTAGTGATAACCTGTCTTAAAATGAAAAATTAAAAAAGGACAGGGATATAGCTCATAAAGGCCCTGTGTTCAATCCCCAGTATCCCTGTCCTCCAATTTTTCCCAATGATCTTAATCAAATATCACAATTAACTCATGCTATGTATCTGGTATGAGCAGAGACAAGGAAGGTTTGCTTGTTAACTGACCTCATGAAGGTAAATACTGTACTTTGAATGCCGTAAGCGCTAATGTCTTATTTTTATGTTTCTTCTCTAGCAGTGAAGTCTGTGAATTTATTTTGCTCCAAAAGACTGAATCATGACCAGGTAGTTCTAGTTAGCCATGGATTACTTCACCAGGGGTACAGACTCTCTTTAAGAGCATAGCCTTAGACTAAATTTCAACTATAAAAGAAGTATTTTGATTTTGTGTTTCTAAAAATCATTTTCAAGTCACACAAATGGAAATGCCTGATATATTTGTAAAGAAAAATATCCCTAATTTTTGCTGTGATATGTGTGTATGCTCTACATTTCATAAGGGCCAATGCTGTACTAAATGTACTAAAGAGACAATAAAAGACTATGAAAATGACATAAGTTTAAAATCCTTTGGTTAATTCCACCTGGTCTATTGCAGTGCTTGGGTAGAGGGGAGGTTGAGCGCACAGAAAGAAAGTAGCCAGATATTAGTGCTGTTGTAATTACTAGATTCCCTCTGGTCTGAAGTGCTAAAAATGAATATTTCCCCTATTACAAGGATAGAGACCTTTCTCCCTGCAAAGCTATTAGCATATATAATGCACACATCTGAAAACCATGGGTTCTCTGTCATTCTTGGGAGACCTTTTGGGACCTGGGTTATTGTATAGTCCTGAATTATAGCAAAGCATAATTTGTAGTCCTCTCATTTTCCAGCATATTTTTAAAAATCAGTTTAAGCAACTTTAGCCATATTTAATGGCTCAGCCTTTTCCAAAAACTAAAATGTTTGTATTGTATTTAACTCTGAACAAAATTGCTGTGTAATTTGAAAATGAGAATGCACATTAGCACACCTCCAGTTCCAGTATGTCTGTAAACAAGATGATCTAGTATGTAATTCTAAAATCTATTGATATAACACTTCTTTAAAAATAAATACATAACCGTCTCAAAAGTCAAAACATGTATACTCTTGATCTGCTCACACAATTCTGGGGCATATGAAATCATAAACAAATGAAGGACATTAGTTTGTATCTTTTATACAAATACTCTTCTTCCTGTATTTTTGAGGTGGAAATTGTACCTTAGCATGGTCTACGTTCTTTTCTCTGATTTCAGTTCTTTCATCACAAAAGTAGAAAAAAAAAAACCCAAGAAATGGTACTTCCCTTATTCAGTTTTATTTCAAGCTATGTCAACTTAGCATATTTTAAATAGTCTGCATAATTTTTTTAAAAATGAAAGACCCTTTCTAATGTTAATTTGGATCAATCTTCCAAAACATATGACTCTGGATTTCTAAAAGAGGCCTACTTGAGGGTCTTTTCAAAGAGAACAAAAAAAAAGAAAAGCCCTGAGGCTGCCCAATTCACATTTAACCTACTTACACGAAAAGGGAACTGCTTTGGTTAAGAATAAACTTCCACAAACTCAGGTTCAACTAAATGGGCCAGCATATTAGTGAGGAAATGAGACAGCAAATAGTAACTCCTTTCATACTAGTAAAGAATACTGTATTTATTTAAAATAGTTGGCAGAAATGCTCATTTTAATTAAATTACATTTACCAAAATAACATTTTCATAATTATATACACACAATTTTTCCAAAGAGCTAGCAAAATAATAATCACAGCAACTTAGAGTGTGTCGGGGAGGACAACTGTTAGAATAAATGTGACTAATCGGGAACTGCACCTCAGTTCAGTGGTTTTCAGGGATTCAAGAAGTCATTATTATCCTCAGTTGCCAAGTAAAGTTAACAAAATAGATAGCAGGTTTGGTTATGAATCTTCTTTAGAGGAAGTAACCTAGAATAAGTTTCATATCTTGTATTGTTATTACTTGCATATTAGAACTCTAGAATATTATCTTAGATGAGGTCAATCTAATCTAACCTCTTCCTTTTACAAATGAGGAAACAGGTCCCACAAAGCTAAATGACTGGCCCTTTATCATCTAGCTGGTTAGAAGGACTATTTCTAGGGCTCAGCAGTTTTCCAGTGCACAGCTCTGCCAGTGAAAACAGCTGTACTTCACAGAAGACAGAAGGGAAAAAAGACAAACTAGTGCGCTAGCCGTATGAGTTACGGCGGAAACAAAATTCCATTCCGAGCTCAAGTTTAGTTTCTTCACCACGGCCTGCCTCCTCCCAACAGCTCACATGAGAACTAAAGCTCATGATAGAAAGGAAACAAAAGTTATCCAATAATTAGGTTAATTCCCGCACAAGAACCAAAACCAATAAGGGACTATGCAGCCATGATCTGCCAGTGACAGCTTGAGTGAGCACAAAATTTTCCAGGAAAAAAAAAAAAAAAACTAAGCCCAATGCTGAAAGCTGAATTCCCCCAAGCAGACAAAAGATTGCCAAATTAGTCTAAGGTCCAACCTCAGTCATGGAAGGCACACAGGAAAAAAGAAGGAACATTTACATGAGGAGAGAAAGTATACAAACCACAGGGAAAACAGACCCACCCCTCACTTCTTGGATATTGCTGAATGCCAGTCTTGTGGACAGTGAAAAGCATTATATGGCACAGTTATGCCAAATAAAGTTTCCTCCATTCAGGAAGGGGCTTACACCAGCTTCATGCATGTGCTGCTGGATAATTTAATGAACAGATATGGCATGGAAAAAGCCTCAACAGGTAGGAAGTTCACTACACTTGTATAAAAGGAAAACTACCAAGGTTTCATTAGCATCCTTTTCCATTAGGTCACATTAAAGTACAAATGAGTGAGGCAACCACACAACAGTTACTTGTTCAGAACAGATTAATAGCATTAAATGTCCTTGCAACCTAAACTAGTTGCAGCACACAAAAACATCAAATAACAAATACAAGTTAAATCCCATCATATGGGCATATTATTTGTGACAAAGACTAACACAAAAAGCCTCATCCTTTATTAATTATGAATTGCCTGCCTCCCCTCCACCCAAATTACATGTCTTGTAGCACCATTAAATATACTGTACAAATTCTTTGCCTTGGGAAGCTTCCTCTGAATTGTTTCAGAAACAATCTATTGCTTTTTCTACTGTGTATAGTGTTAAATTAAGCTATAGTATGAAGGCTATTTAAACTCAGAAGATCCAGCTACTGTTAAGAAAAAAAGCAAACAAAAAAAATCTCCCCAAGAGTCTAATTTGCAAATTAATTTCCTTGTTCACTGTCAGTTGCTCTCAGCTTACAAGCTTGAGGGTCAAACTCATTATGAACAAAAGCTTATTATGACTAAAATGGAACAAAACCTAATGTTAATAAAAAATAAGGCACCACATTTCAGAGGATTGAACCCAAACCAGTAAACACATCAATATTTTGTAAACTGTGTTCCACAGAACACTAATGTGCCTGAAGATATTAATAGATGTTGGGGTGGAGGGGCGTTGTTTCGGGAAATACTGAATTATGTACCAAGGTAAACACCTACTTTTTTCTAGACCTTCTTAGTGCCTCTTAATCCCACAGCAAATTCAGAAATGGGGTAGAAGATATGCCATCAATTGTACACTTAGAAATAAATTTATAGCATGGAGAAACAAATTTCCTATGATCCCCCTCCACTTACAGAAAAAGGAAAACAGATGTGCAAAAGATAAAGCTTAACTAGTGTCCCAACGACGTAAAATGGCAGCAACCGGGCCTGGGGTGCAGCTCAGGGGTAGAGCGCTTGCTCCGAGTGCTGGAAGACACAGGCGAGAGCTGCAGCTCAGCAACAAAGGCGAAAACTGCAATAGTAACGAACACAGCACACAACTGTCTGTACATGCTCCTTCCTGCCCAGTGCACTGTGGAAAACACACACAGTTTTGGTAATCCTGGCTGGTCCAAAGCCACTCCAGATAAATGGCTTCTTCCATTAAACTGAAATGGAGAGGATTATCTCTGATTAATAACTTCATTCTGATTACAAATGTGGCATGTGGCAAAAGTTCTTCAAAAAAAAAGGTTACAGTCAACCTATGAATCTGCATATCTGACACACTCAAGATTTTTCTTACCTCTTGCTCTGGTGAAAATAGTATTTTGTTCCTTGACTTTCCAAGTTTGGAAACCCTGTCATTTCATTTCTGATATGAAAAGGCATAATTATTATATATAAGAGTAAGTTAATGTGATTTGATCAAATATTTGTGTATATAAGACCTTATATGTGGGACAACACACACACGTGTGTGTGTGTGTGTGTGTGTGTGTGTGTAAATGATGCATAAATATGTGATATTATTACTATATTTATCATGCATTTACATAAGATTCCATTCTTCTACATTCTGTATTCACATAGGTCTTCCCAAAGTTTTGTTTTGAAAAAAAAAAAAGTTTTGTTTTGACTTTTTGTGGTGCTAGGCAAATAATTTACCACTGAACTACACCCCCACCCCTTGAAGATCTTTGAATTTTTATTATGAATTTAATGAAATATGTTCACTGACTCTGAGTGGTGATAGTGGAGATTTTTTAAAGCAGAAGAAAAATAATATCGTTCCAATGCCCAATAATGATCCACTTTTTCTGACAGGCTCTAGGGGCACAGAATGGGCCTAACATAGTCTCTGCCTACACATCCGTGTTGAGTTCCAGTGGGGCAGGTGTTTTTAATAGCGGAGGAGATGAAAGAGAAAGAAAAAAGAAGGAAGAAGAGGGGGAAAAGGAGGAAGCAGAAAAAGAGGAAGATGGAGAGAAAAAGAAGAAAAAGTGAATAATAGGAAGAAAAATGAGAAGAAAAAAGGGTAAAGAACACAGAGAAAACATTTACTGAGACTCAGTGTATTAGGAATTCTACGTGCCTTACACTTTGCCTTAATTTAATCTTTATTATAACTCTCTATCTGCCTGGTAAGTATTCTCCCCATTTAAAAAATGAAGAATCTAAAGCAGAGATAGGTGAAGTCACTGGCTGCCATTAGAACATGAATGTTGGAACTTAGCCATGCTCCGCGTCAGGCCGACTGTGCAGCCTGAGTCTGTAACCCATTCATGACAATCTTAGCTGCTGTCCTGAGGTTACATGAAGGCACATGATGTACCTGTGAGCCTGAAGGAAGTGTATGCAACTGAGAGGTCATAGTGGAGCAGGAAAAGCTTCGAAAAAGGAGAACTGCAGGGAGAGTAGCCAGGAGTTAGCCCAGTGAATTAGATGGGAGGCATTTGAGTCTAAGAGAGCAGCTTTGTGAATTCGTGGTGGCTTTAGACAGCAGGGTACGTGCAGGTTCAAAGGCAAAGGCCAGGGCAGCTCCTAAGAAAACAGGAGTCAGGGTTAGGCCTATCTTGAGAAGGAGTTGACTGCAAGAGGAACAGTTATTCCAGTGACCCAGTAAAAAGTGGGGAGACTGATTTGAAGGAGAATAGCAGGGAAGAAAGGGGGTAGGGTAAGCAGCACAAAATTTACATTATAACCAGAGAAGTATTAGGAATCCATTGGCTTTAGAAAGCGCTAAACAGGAAATGACTCTGATTCCTCTCAGGGTATTGGATTAGATTACAAGGTAATTCTCCTCTTTGAGATTGCAATAAGAAAACAAGCGGGGGGGGGGGGGGGGGGGGGGTTATGTATGAAATTCTTGATTTTGAGATGCAGGATATTTAATTACAGTTGCCTAAAAGGCAGTTGAATATAGTTTTAAAAATAAGATTTGTAGTTGGACACACACTTGTAATCCCAGCTATCTGGGAAACTGAGGCAGACAATTATTAAGTTGAAGGCCAGCTCAGGCTATACAGTGAGATCCCTTCTCAAAATAATCATAATATTATAAAAATAGAAAAGAGATTTAAAATGTAATTTTAGAGACATCATGGTATAAGCAGTGATGGAAGCCATTTGTTTGCAATCCAGCAGTTTATGACAATGTCTTTTAACCACACTATTCACAAGATCTGCATAGTCCAACCACAGCCCCCAAACAGATCATGATATCCAGTGCACTGAAAGCACTGGCTTCTTTATCAAAGAAGGCCACAAAAGAGGAACCTTGGAAGAAACAGCCAGAAAGATACAAAAATAAATTGGAATGTATTGTTCATTGAGTCAAATCCTGAAAGGGGACATTTCATAAAGGGAAGCATACACTGGATTTGGCAACATGGAGATTAGTGTTGACTTTTAAGAGTGATAAGGGCCTAACAAACAGTCAAGACAATGTGAGATTGAAATACATAAAGATAATAGAACGTGAGCAGGTCACCCTTCAACATCTTGCTTAGCAATGAAAGAACAGAAGATATAAAGCTCAGAGAAACTCAGGTTTATGTCTTATATTTTCAAAATGGAGGACTTTTTTATATGCATATGTACTGAGAACAGAACACAGAGACCCCAGAGTTTAAATACAGGGAGAATGAAATCACTGTGGAAATCACAAAGCTAGGATTAGAGGTCCCACTTAACCCAGCTATTCCCCTTCTGGATATTTTTCCTGAAGAACTTAAAACATCCTACCATGGTAATATATGACCACCTATGTTTATAGCAAGGCAATTTGTCATAGCTAAATCTTGGAAACAACCCAAATGCCCATCAACTGAGGAATGGATAAAAGAGATGTGGTATTTTATACAATGGAGTATTACTCCGCTATAAAAAAGATAAACTCAAGGCTTTTATAGGTAAATGGGTGCAACTAGAGATCACACTCATAAGTGAAATAAATGAGACTCACATGAGTAAACATAATATTTTCTCCCTAGTGTAGGAAACCTGAAAGAGTACATAAAACCCAGAAGGTACAATAGATATTGTGAAAGGGAAAAAACTGCTCAAAGAGAATGAACAACTGGGATGAGCGAAAGGGAAAAGAAAGAAGGAAGGAAAAAATATATATGTATATGCAAGGATAGGTGGGATAATTGCTCTGCTGATGTCTAGTGGTTTATTGAAAGCAACAGTTAATGCTTAATTCTTTTTCTTGACCAATTTTGCATGATTATATCTGGCAACCCGAACAACAAATTTAAAGACAACAATATACAATACAACAACCATTGTTGAATCTCTACCATCTTGTTCGGTGAAGCTCTGTATCATTTCTAATGGTTTTCTATTATTACTTTTATTCTCTTTAATTGTTTCATCAATCTTCCATTACTCCATCTGAGTAATCTGAGCAACTTTGTTGAAGATGACAAATGTAATATGACAACCACTGTTAATTCCTATCATCTTATTTTGAAATCCTGTATCTTTTTCATTGTTTTGGTGCTTTTGTTTTTGTTTTTGTTTGTGTTGTTATCATTGTGGCTTTTTCTTTAAAATAAAAAAAAGACAGAGAAAAGAAAATGCAGATGGATAAGAGTTCTAAAGGCTGAGGAACATGGTGAGCAGGGCAGAGGCTAAGATCTCCATCCTCGCAGAAGCTGGAAAGGATGCCTCCTCTGCTAAGACTGGGGAGCACGGAAAAAGGTGACTAGTGGGGGAAGACAGGTTGGGCTGCTGTGGCTAATGGAACTATTTGCTCACTTAGTGACCTACCTTTATTTCCTCTGAATTGTTTCAAGGTCACCTTCAGAAAATGATGTGAGTAGGGCAGTAAGTTTGAAAAAAGTGAAAATGTGCAATAATATCAGGAAAATAGAGATGTGGCTGCTACTATCATATAATTGCATCCTAAAAACAATTTTTAAAAAGAAATCCCATGGTAGAAAAATTAATCATAGACAAAGCTAGAAATATCTTTCAAGTGAGAAAGCATAGTGTTTTCCGATAAGAGTGCCATCTATGCAGGGGCGTGATTAGCAGCTACACGGGAAATTCCAATGAGGTAGAATTTTTTTTTTGTTTTTTTGCTTTTGTTCCTCATACAATAACGATGAAATCCCACAAACAAACAGAAGGTTATTGTTGTGGTTTGGATATCATACATCACCCAAGCTCAGTATATTGAAGATTTAATTGTTGATGGGAAGTAACTGGGTCATAAGGGCTTTAACGTCATCAATGGATTGATCCATGGAAGAGATCATAATTTCATGTCATTACTGGAAGTTAATGGAAAGAGGAGGAACAGCCTAGTTAGTCGCAGGGCAAGGAGCTTAGCTGGGGACTACATCCAGCCCCTGGCTCTCTCCTTCTCTCTCCGCTTCCTTACTGCCGGGGGTGAGCAGTTCTCAGCCACGCCCTTCCACCACGACACTCTGCTTTGTGCCATGGACTGAAACTTCGGAAACTGCGAGTCAAAATAAACCTTGACTCATTTACGCTATTTATATCAGGTATTTTGTCATAGTGATGAAAAAATGACTAACACAATTATCAAAGGATAGATAAATTCAGTGTCTAAACCACTGAGGTTCCATGTAAAAGGAGACAGAATGAGGAAGAGTAGGACAGAATACTTTGCGGCTTCAGGAAAGTCGAAGGCTGCCAACACTCAGGGCACATGTGGGAAGACACACTCTATTGCCTCCACGCACACCACATACCAACGCCACCTTCTTAGGTCTCAGGAGGTAAACAAGTTTACACAGCTTCAGATGGCCCCCTCTCTCCTCCGGGACCCTTTGCTCCTGGGATATTAATCCTTAGAAACAAAGATGCCGTTTATTAATTGATCATTCAGTTATCAAGTTCCAATGGAGGTTTGCTTTAGTTATGTGTTAATTAAAATAAGTAACACATTTACAAGAGTGCTGGGGGAATAGCTCAGCGGCACAAACGCTTGCCTGGCAAGTGTAAGGTCCTGAGTCTGATTCCCGGTACAAAGAAAAAAAAAGTGAAAAGTATGCAGAATTTATAGCGAAATAATTGCAGAAAGATTAACATTCATTAAATTTGGAATCATAAGATAACCAGATTTTACATGTGTGGGGGGGAGGGGTAGTTATTGAGTGTTGAAGCCAGGACCTTTTCAATGAGCTGTATTCCCATTTCTTTTTAATTTTTTTTTTTTTTTAATTTTGAAACCCGATATCACTAATTCTCCAAATTGTCCAGACAGAATTCAAACTTGCCATCCTCTATTCTCAACCTCCCAGAGTTCCGGGATTACAGTTATATGCCATCACGGCAGACAAAATAGCTAGAGTGCTACAGATCTGCTTTGGTCACAGTCATTCCTGTAAGCATTACAGTAGGGGGTTAGCCTGGAAGGCGAGAGTGAAGAGAAGCCTCAACAATTATCTGCAAACTCCATCCAGGTAAGTAGATTCTGATGGGATGTGGTTATGAGGATTTATGGCACAGGCATCAGCTAGATATTGATTTATCTCCACTCATTGAGTAGCTCAGATTATTCACTCTGTCACAGTCTGATCCAATTACTCAGAACTTTGTTTTGAGAAGACAAACCTGGATAAATTAGTCATTTAATAGAAATTCAAATTATTTGTCTTCTGTTTTTAGTTTTTATATAACGCTTTCATTCAGACTATTACATAATGCTTTTTTAATTTTGTAAAGTGATCAGAAATAAACATAAATAAATATAAAGTTAAAATTACATCAAAGAGATCATTTTTAAAATTTTTCAAAGACCTGCGCAAGGTCTTATTTTCCCAAATTCTTTCTCTTTCACCAGCTTCCCAGAGACCAGTGGTGTTCAGACAAATGCTGAGTTTCCTCTTTTCTAATCACTTTGCTGTATTTTACATTTTACCACAGACTCCAGTATATCAACAACATCACCACACGACCTGGGAGGGCTCCTGCCAAAGAACAAGAGCCAAGGAAACTGCTTTATGTAGAAGATTTTAAGAACCAACCAATGAAAAAACCCACAAAAAAACTAACCAATATTTCCAGGGAGCTGCACAAATTATATTGATAATCATCAAGTTACATAATAAAACCTTAAAGAATTGATTGCTCAGCACTTTGTTCTAAATTGTCAAATAGGTGCCTACCACGGAAATGTGAACCTATGGAGATCTCTCTGGACTGTGATACTATCTTTTCCTGGTATAGTGTCTTGCTCCTGGCAACATGACAAAGCATGTCTATCATTTATCACTTACATCATATTCAATTATTCCATTAGACTTATTACTGACAACCTGTAAGAGATGACAGTAATCCCATTTTCATTAAGATTTCCAATTTGTAAAGAAATTTTGCTTGATATTATTTAAAATTTTTATGAACTCAATTACTTGTACTTAAAATATTGGTAATAGTATTTAAGATAATCTATAGTAAATCCCTGACAGTAGCTTCTTAAAATATATTTTTATAAAGAATTCTACTCATTAATGCTCGCTTCTGCAAGTTTTTTTGCTTGTTTTGTTCAGACTGGCCTTGAACTCACTGTGTAGCTCAGGCTGGTCTTGAACTTGGGGCAATCCTCCTGCCTCAGCCTTCTGAACATTGGGATTACAGGCAGGTGCTACCAGGCCTGGCTTAAAAGTTTATATTGAAATGAAAGTTTAAAAGCAGGTCTTCCTTTCTGTGCACAGGTTTTCTTTCTTTCTTTTTTCCTGCATTCCTTCCTACCCTTCTTTTGTCTTTCTTCATTTTTCTCCCCTCCTTCCTTCCTTCCTTCCTTCCTTCCTTCCTTCCTTCCTTCCTTTCTTCTCAGTGCTGTTGATTAGACCCAGGGCCAATCAAGCACACCCTTTACTATGAGGTACACTCCCAGACATGTGTACTATTTTTTTTTCTTTTTGTACTGAGGATTAGAGCTAGGGCCACATACATGCTCTACCACTGAGTTGTGTGCCAGGCCTTTTAAAATTTTTTTACATTTGAGACAAGCTATTACTAAGCTTCCCAGGCTCATCCCCATGCATTCTTTTTAATGGCACCCTTCAAACTGCACAATGTCATACTGGAGTTGAAATTCTAAGACAAGACTCTAAATACTCACAAGCAACCCATATAACTGATATCTGGGAACAAATAAATCTCTATTTATGCTCTGCTTTTCATCTTAGAAGGAGTTTAAAATATTGTAGGTATCAGTATTGTATGAATTTTGAGATCCTGGAACCACTATAAAGTCTTCATCTTATTAAACATATGCTTTAGAAACCATGACAAATACATCAAAAATAAAATAAAAAGCAACAGCAATAACAGGTATCTACAGTGTTTTTTGCAAAACTACACTAAATACATTGCTTAAAACCAAATGGCTGTTGGGGTTTGTGTGGGTGTGAAGACCATAGTCATTATATTTAGAATCCAATTTATTTTAAAGTCAACATATATAGTATATTATTTTATCTTAGTTTTTCTATTACAGAATTCTGGTGCTTAATACATTATTATTGGATAGTATCCCAGAAAATTAAACACAGATTTTTGAACTACAGAGGAATGTTCATGGTCTCATAAATCTACTTACTGGATATCCAGGGTCTTCCAATAGACAGATGTGGAAGACCTGATTTAAATAATTTGAGTGTCCCATCTAGAAATGACACAATATGCTCAGTGCTCCTCTCTGTGCTCCAAAATACACTCCTGAGTTGTGACTGTGTATTCCATATGTGGCCTTAGATCAATGTAAATAATGTAAGCCTAGCATGATTTAGAGATATTATAATGCAAAGATAAAGGATTATTATTGAAAGTTCATAAAATGTTCCCTTATTTTTATACTGTCTTTGTTGTTTTTAAAGCTTGCTTTGTGCATACAATAGTTCAGTTCTCTACTTTAATCCATGCCAATAAGTACTGGCATAGAATAAATAATCTTGCGGAGCCACTTAATTTTTCAATTGTTAATTTCTCCAACAAATCTATCTGCAACCATGCTATATATCCATTAAATTAAACAAACATCTATTAGACTTCAACTGAAGGCAAACAAAGAATTTGTATTCTCTGCTAATACCGGTGCTCAAGTACTTAGATGGAGGGTACTTCAGAAATATATGGGGGTAGGTGAGTTATACATGTACTTCCTACAGATGAATCCATTTTCACCTCAATAATCCAATCACCATCCAAAAGCCCCAATTCTGAACACATAAACTTTTGAACACCCTTCCAGACCTAAACCATAACAGTTGACATTTGGTTGATTGTAAAAATTGCCAGTGTCTTAAGCATGCCAACATTGCTCTAAATCTAAGTCCAAGGTCTCCTCTGAGAGTCAAGGCAAATCTTGGTTATGTGCACCCGTAAAAATCAAAGAAAGTTATATACATTATTCCAACATATAATGACAAAGGTGAACATTCCCATTTCAAAAGGGAAGAGTACTGAGATAGAAAAAAAAAAAAAGAAAAAAAAAGCAAGACTGAAAACCAGAAGGGCAAACCCTAAATCTTGTAGCTGCATGTCCAGAACCCTGGGCAGGGTAGGTCGTAGTGAAATGTGAGTTTCAAAATGTTTAGGCAGCCCTGCCCCTATGGCCTTGATAGTTGCAGACCTACATGGCCTCTCTCTTGGGCTGGTTATCCTTAATGCTGCAGCTTTCTTTGGCTGACATTCTACATTCCTGGCATTTCCAATTTGCTGGGGTCTCCCTTGCACCTTCAGTACCATCCTCACAGCTTCATGCATCACTCTTTCAGGTGTATATTCCTTGGCTTTCTAAGTCTTTCTATGAAATCTGAGTGGGAACCTCCATAACCCCACAATTCCTGCATTTGGCATTCCTGAAAATCCAGCATCCAGGTCCCAACAGATCATGACTTCAGTGACCTCTGTAGGCTTTGATGGATGAACTCCAGGAGATATTTCCCTATGTGACCCTTAACTAGCAAGGTACTGTAGAACTTTCTTCTCAAAGCAGTCTTTCAAGAAAGTCTAACCTTTTCATACCCTTGGGCTTGAGATACCCTCAAGCCATCTTTTTTCTCATCCTAGTGCACAGTGCTTGGTTTCTTTTTAATAGTACTAATGTTTTTATCAATCACATTCTCCTCAGCCCCAACTTCACACATGCTTCCTTTCTGGCCAAACTGCTAAATTTTTTAATAATTTTAGCTCTGCTTTTTACTGCTGATAGTCACTGTAGCTCCGACTAAAAGCAGCCATAAGTACTCATTCCACAGCACTTAAATTTTCGGTCACCAGTTTAGTCTATCTCCACTAAATTCAGCATGATGCAAAGTCTTAGAACACGGGTAAAATAAAAAAAAGTCCTTTGCCAGAATGTAGTATTCATGTCCTCTATTCCATTTTCTAGTCTTTATTCTCCTGAGTCTAGCCTTTATTGTCCACATTCCTGTTAGCATTCAGGTCTTCTCAGCTTTGACAAGGTTGCCCAGAAAACTGCTTACAGCATTCCAGAGCTTCCCTAGCTTGATTCTCTAAATTTTACCAACCCCTGCACCAGTTAGCTTGAAAGGCTTTGTACTTATATGGTCAGGTATAGTCATAGCAATAACACGTACAATATTCTCTATGTATTATATCACTTTCTTGTTAGTGGGACAAAATATCAGCAACCAAAATTTATAAGAAGTTTCTTTTGGCTCATAGTTTCAGAGGGTCAGTTCATACATGAGTGATTGGCTCCAAAGAAAAACAACGTGGTGGAAGGATATGGCAGAGGAATAGCTCTGCTCAGGCCATGACTGCTAGGAAGCAGAAAGAGATGAGGGAGAATCCGAGGATAGGATTATGCCCTTCCAGGCCCCGTGCCCCACACTTACCCAACACATTCTAGCAGCACATCCAACTATAAACTCATCCACAGGTTGATCCATAGATGAGTATCTCACTCCCATGACCCAGTCATGCTTCACAAACCCCACTTTTGAATATATGAAACCTTGGCAACAATTCTAGATCTAAAGTGTAAAACCAGATTATCAATTTCAATGCCTCACTTTAACTCACAGCAGTAGCATTGCTATAAATAAATAACCCTGTGTGGTGACTTAGTATCTCAGTTGTTACTTTCTCCAACAAATATGTTGGCAAACATGCCATATATTCACTCTCTGAACAAACGTCTATTAAACTGATTGAAGAGAGGCAAAGAACTTGTGTTCTCTGCTTTTACCATTGCCAAAGTACTTTCATCATGAGTGCTCAAAAATATAAGGGTACCTAAGTTGTAAATGTGCATCTTACACAAAAGAAATAAATTTACCTTTTTCAACAAAACGTTAAATATTTATATAGCAGGGAAAAATAAGCAGGTAGAGACCAAATCATCAACTGGTCATGATGGTACACACTTGTAATCCCAGCTACTAAGGAAGCTGAGTCAGGGTAATCACAAGTTGAGGCCAAGCCCGGCAATTTAGCAAGATCCTGGGCCAGGTATTTAGTTAAATGGTACAGCATTTGCCTAGCATGTGCGATGCCCCAGATTTATTCCATAACACCGCAAAGAAAAAAGTAAACAGTTATCCATGAATTAATATGTATCAGCCTTGCACTTACAAGATATACAGATCTATCTAAATTTTTAAAACTGTTTTTCTGCTTAGAGAAGAACCTGATTGCTGAGACATTACTTAATCATAATGAATGATGGAAGCCACAATGAAATATGGTACAAGAATAGTATAATCTAAGTACAAATATATAGTGGACTATTTCTGGATATTATACATAAAGACAAAGGAAGAAAATCAAGAGGAACTGGACTTTTGGCAAAGATTCTAAGGAAGATGTGGTCCCTCTTCCTGAAAGGAAACAAAATTCAAACAAATGAGTGGTGGGTGAGCATTTGAGATGAGAGCAGGATGGAAAAGATCGAGATGTGAGAACATCCAATGCCAGAGAACAGATGAGAGTCTAGCCTCTGGAAACAAGGCTAGCACTAGCCCAAGGCCGCAGAAAGTGGAAGATTCTGTGCAAGACAAAACAAGCAGCCACTACAGGAAGGAGAAAATTAAGCTGTGACTCAGAAAGAGAAGGCTACCTATTAGTCTGCCTCCTATACACAGAGCTGAGTGCGGGGACTGCAGGGAAAGTCTTTTGTGGTGAAACAGCCACAAGACAGTCACCCTGCAAATTGAAATTTGAACAAATCTCAGTAAAAAAAAAAATTGCTTTTTATTAATAGGATGAACCAAGTTTCAGGTATGACTCCCAGAGGGTCCAGAAGAAGAAAACACAAATGTCAAAAATGGAAAAAGGGAAAGAATTTGATAAATTTGGTTTTGAAAACATTGAACTAAAAGCACCCATGATGGAGTTCATAATGTGTCATTCCTAAAAAATGCAATGCTTTGGAGATTTAGGGAGGGACTTCTGGTGATTGAACCCAGGGCTTTCACTTTGAGCTATATCTCCGGCCCCTTTTTAGTTTATATTTTGAGACAGGGTCTTGCTAGATGGCTCATTTGTAAGTTGACCAGGTTGAACTCCAATTTCCAGCCTCCCAGCATGCTGGAATTACAGATGTGCACCATTGTCCTGATGGGCTGAAGATTTTAAGATGACGGGAACTGAGAGACTGAAGACGGAGCGTGAAGGTGGAGCGATGCTGAGGGATATGAAACAAGCGATGTTCACTACACTTAGCTCATAAGCTTTCCCCTATTTCCTTTTTCCTTGACTCTCCTCCCTTCATCAAACCTAGTATAAAAATCCTTAGGTTCAACTGTAACTTCAAGTCTTCATTTCTTAGGAAGGTGTCTGTGTCATGTAGAACTCACTAAATACATTTGCATGTTTTTCCCTCATTAATCAGTCTTTTGTTACAGGGGCCCCAGCCAAAAGCTTAAGAGGACAGAAAGAAAATATTTTTTTTTTCTCCTTTGCTTTTGTAGATGTGAAACTGAAAATGTCTGTTTGTAGTCAGCACAGAGTTGCAGCTACACCTGTGGCAACAGCTTAACAGCGTTAGGACAAAGAGCAAGAGGAGCAGAAGAAGGCTCATTTCAAAGGACTTAAACATCAAAGAGTCAGGAAGGGTTCCTGTGAAGGAGAGAGGGAGGGGAAAGCTGTAGAACTTCAGTTCAGGAGGACAAAGAGAGTAAGACACCGTGAACCCTGTGAGAAGGTTCTGAGGACAGGAAGCTCCAGTCTACCATGCACATCTGAGTGAATCCAGTAAGGACAAAAGGGACCTAGCTGGAAGTGTTCAGTAGCTATCTCTGTGACAGCATTCTAGAGGGCTGAGGGAAAGTCAGGCAGCAAAGGATTGATTATAAAAGTTTAATGTAACTGGGAGGGGCAGTCCACCTCTATAATTCCAAGACTGTGGGAGGCCGAGGAAGAAGGATGTCAGGTTTGACTCCAGCTTGAACAAGTTAGTGACTTAGCAAGATCCAGTCACTATACATATATATATATATATGGCCAACCTTTAATGTGTATGCCCTGGATTCAAGTTCTGGTATAAAAAAAATCAAACTAGTATAAGTGGAGTCAAATGAAACATAACTATATTCATAGGGCTGGGGTAGTGGTTCAGTAATACAACTGTTTCCCATTATGCAGGAAGCCCTGGATAATCCCAACATCTCACAAAAGAAAGATAGGGAAAGAGAGGGAGAGGAAAAACATTTGAAATACTTCTGATCTCAAATGGCTGACACAAGGGATATGCGACCTGTGCTAGTTGTCATTTTCCAAGACCAGTGGAGGCAGAGCATGTCAGAGTGCACTTGCATAATCCATGCTCTGCCACAGTTCCAGCACCCAGGGTCAGAACCCTGATGACTGCGAAATGCATCTTAACTCTGGGATGAGCATCTCTAAAAAAGCCTATTTTAATCAGGACAGTTACTTTCCTGACATTACTGCCCCTTTAATTTAAAATCTACAGCCATGGGACCATGCGCTGTTTGCTCTGCCAGTGAACATTCTATCTCCTAACAGTTTCTCATATACTTCGTGTCCATACAGTATGTCCACCTTCATCCATCCTCTTAGTATGTCAGGAAATACTTCATATGCCCTTGAGGGTTCATGAAAATTCAATGTTTTCTCTAGTTTAATTTTATCATTAATTCTCTGTACTAGTAAAGCCATTCACTTCTAACATGAGACAAGACCAGGAGCAACACGACGCTTGTTTTGGTACCCAAGAACTTCTGTTTCATTGCTCTGAACCCTGGGTCTCTGAGGTCCCTCTTGGAGTTTCCCAAACAATACAGCATACACGCTTGCAGAAATGCTGTTATTCTGGTACAGAGATCTACTCCTGCACAAATTCCCCACTAGTGGGAGTCTAAAAGTTCCAGATAGCCTTGATGAAAGACTAAGAGTTTTCCAGAGTAAGGAGCCTGAATAGCTGACATTTTATTTACACAGTTAATACAAAATGAAGTTTGATACTTATTGATTCTTGCTTGTTTGCTAAAGGCTATAATGTAGAAAATGTGCTATTAAAACAGGAAAATTTATTTATTGGACTCTAAAGCATAGAAGCAATTGAAAGACTGGCAACACTATATATGAAACAATCATTTTTGTCCCTTAATCATAGCAAGACAAATGTTAAACACAGTAAGCTGCAATCTGTTGCTTCCAGGGAAGGCCTTGGCTGCACTTGGGAATGCATGATCTATGTCAGGGAGAAGGTAAATCAACATTGGAGGAAAAAAAAAACAGGAAAAAAAGAAAATAGGACAAAAAGTATTATTCACAACAACAACTTATTCTATTTGTGCTGCATACAAAGCTTTGGATAAGTAGGACACCATTGGCCACTTTGAGCGCTGGGACAGAATGGAATCAGCAGGCAAGTGGCTGGAGCCACCATTGTCCCTGCAGGTCTGTGGATATAGCTGCCAGTCATTCTTTCTAAGAACATGAAATCGTTTCCACCTGCTGATCACAGCTCACCTGGTTGTTGAAATCATCAACCTTACCTGCTGTACCTGACAGTACACATGGAAGGTTTTTAATAGGAGGAATTTAGTTGCATGTAGAAAGGAGTTTGCACATCAATTCAAAATCATGGACAGCACAAATAAAGGTATAGCTCCTACATAATGCCATAAGCAATATACCCTCATTTTTTATGCCTTTTAATGTTTCTGCAGTGGTGAGATGGAAGAGTTCTATGCATCAGTGGTCTCAATGGTCATTTTAAATTGCATATATTTATTATATGCTCACAGCATCATTCAGTATCTCTAAAAAGTAGTTCTTAAAAAATGAATGTCTTCACATTATGTCTATGAAAGGTAGAATAAAGCAAGTCTGGAATTGTCATTCATGTTACTCATAATGCTCTAAAGCTGTGACTTGTAGGACATGCTGAAGCACCAGCTTCCTTTGGCGTCATGTTCAAGGCTATGGAGAAGCAGTGGGTAAGTCTGATGCACAGAGTTAACAGTAACCCCAACCTATTTTTAAAAGCCGTAGATAACTGACAAGGGGAGTTATTTGGAAAAATAAAATAAAATACTGCATGGCAGATGTAACAAGGTAAAGATTTACTAAAAATCATGTTTATCTATTTTTCCATTGCCCCACAATTCAATTGGATTGTCAAATATATATAAAGGAGAGAAAAAATCAAATTGTCTTAGCTTAAGTCATAATAATCAAAGAGATCTGTTTTAATTTGGTTCTCTGATCTGAGTATTTCCAGTCAACTAAAGCAGTGGTTTAACTTATTCTGATAAGCTGAAAATAGCTGCTGAAGCTGCAGCATCATTTTAGCGCAGTTTCAACCTTATCCTATTCTGGTTAGGGCCATACCATAAGCCCCTAACTAGGAATTTTTACATATTAATTTAATTTTATTTACTAACATTTTTTAGTTGTTTGACTTGGTTTTAATCCAAAAATTGAAAGAGAATCTCTACTGAAAATTGAAAGAGAATCTCTACTGCAGTAAAGATTGCTTTTAAAGTTCTTTCTCCCAGAAAGAACTGGGGAATTGAACTCAATTCTTCAGTAGGTCAGTCTGGTCATTGTGGACACAACTGCCCATGAGGGCTTGGCCTCAAGTCATGAGGTAGATGATTGCCTCCTGTCAGATTGTGCTGTATAATCTACTTAGGGCCTAAATATGTATTGCTTGCAAACGCTACGATTGTGCAGCTATGGCTGCCTATCCTGACATGTATTTATGGGCATAATTGTACTTAGTGTTCATATATTATTTACATTTCTACTTTTCAGATATGTATTACACACATATTTATTAAATGCCTTCATTTAATGTGGGACAATGATTATTGCTGAAGAAAATGAACAAGACATGAATTTTGTCCTATTGGAAAAGGGGGCTAATATTCTTACCACGTGTAATTTTTTGTCAATTAAATGATAAAATGTCTTTTACATTTTCTTTTAATATATCTTCACTCATGTATCTCCACACTTAAGAATTTGTGTGATTTCTCTATAAAGTAATGAGAGAAAAGATTATGTCCCTCATCTCTTTTTCTCCTTTATTCTAAAATTAGAGAAAAAAGTAATCTTATGTTTATGAAATTTAATTTATAATTACCCCACCCCCTTCCTTCATCACTATTTTTAAGAATTCAGTCCGTCAGGTATTTCCACCGAAGAGGCTATTTCTGGACTTCTGTTGTTGGAGATGGGGGTGGGCAGAGAAAGCCGACTCCAAGGAGGACAGGCTTTCCTTTGTACCTCAGTGGACAATCAACATAGTGACTCCGGAATGAAATTCCAAGTGGAGTTGTCTTAACAGGCTAAAATTAGAAGGGGGAAGGGCGGAGGTAAGGAGGAAGGGGAGCTGGGCAGCTTCCAGGACAGGCTGGATAAACACTCTAATTCTTCATCTCCAAGCCCACATCTCATTATCACATTTATTTAAGCAAAATTTCAAGCCCCAATTTAAATGCTAGCTGTCTCTATTTTAAATTCTTTTTAATTCTGTATATAATGGGGAGATCTCAACAATCAAATGGTCCTTTATCAAAAATTCAAATGATATTTTAAAAGTTATTCAAATAGGTTTGGTTATTAGACAGGTTTACTGGAAAAACAAAATAAAAATCAATGCTAAGACGTTTCAGTTTTTAAATCAGTACTACAAGGAACATTTATGGAGACAAAATATATTTGCAATAAGAGTGCTTTAAAATAAACATTAGTAAGAAATCTTCATGAATGACTATATTTTATTTCAGTAAAAAAAATGTGAACTCTGCTCTTGGCTTCTGTTTCAACATCATGTCTCTGTGTCGCTCCTCCTCCTGTAATAAATATTCTCTTGCCAGTCTTGCTGCTGACAATAATGTAGGTGAACTCTGCACCATGGACATCTGTCATTATTAATGACCATGGGAGAGAGAAACAATAACTCACTCTTTTAGGAACTTAAAATGCTGCAGAAATTTCCTTTCACATTTCTTTGCTAGAGGAATATTTGCATTAATCCTATCTAAATTCATGAACAATCTTTAGTAGCAGAATAGAAAAACCCTCACGTTTTTAACTTCAATTTAAAATAGTATTATTACAAAAGACACTTGTTGCTATGTGAATGTTAATTGCCAACACAATACTATACTAGAACGTTTTAGCTATCACAATACACACGATCCTTTTAAATGTTGAAGTTATAAAAATTTTTTATGGTAAGAAACATTACATTAAATAAATGTACCCACAGGCTTAAATAACTTTCCATATGACTTCACCACAGAATGTTCTTACTGAAATACTTATTCCATTCACTAGGCTTATAAAAAAGGATATACTTATTTTAAAATAGGCCTTTCAGGTATTTGTACTTGAATTACGAATGAAGTCTTAAAATATTATGTTTTTATTATCAAACTACAAACCAAATGCTATAGAGATAAAGAAAAATGTAGAGATAGGTGTTTCTTCAAGAACAAAGATCCCTTATTCATGACTTAGAGAAATGAAAGGATAACTATTTTCACATTGTGCTGGAAAAGAGCCATGTAAGTCTGTATTAGCCACTTTTTAACTGTGGAACAGGTACCATTCTGGTTAAATAAAAATATACCAATGCACGCAAATACACTATTTCAAGTTAATTCTTGAAGCAACATTGTCTCTATTCTAAACTTTAAGCTACCTATTATTAATATTTTACTTTCCCTTAGCATTAATGCTGACAAAATATTATCATGAGGATTATTTTGATTTACGAGAAATAAAAGTTTCCAGAACATAAAGTTTAAGACTTCAGTAGATTGCGAGGGCTTGTTTAAAGCCACTAAAATGCTCTGCTAATTCTCTCTTGTCTTTCCACTAGCTCCATACATTGTTTTACAATTTTACTGATGTGTAAAATTATAGAAATATCAGCTTTAGGGCAATAGTGCAGTTTATATTGTTATTAGTAGTTATCTTAGGGGAGTATAAAGTCACATTAGAAAAAAAATTTTGTCTTTCAAACAATTTCTAGAAACAGTAAAAGTTCACACATTTTAAATATTCTTTACAAAATCCCAAACTACAATACCATTTCATTTTAGTTCAAATACAATGCAGACTATCTATGACAATGCAACAGCTAACATTGTATTAAATGGTTAAAACTGAAAGCTTTCACTCTAAAATCAGGAATAAGACAAGGATTCCATTATCACCACTCATATTCAATATAGTTGTGGAAACATTAGTCAGAGTAATTAAACAAGAGAGAGAAATAAAAGGAATAAAGATAGAACAAGTGAAATTATCATTATTGGCAGATATTCTACACAGAAGACCCCAAAAACTTCACCAACAAATTTGTGCATTTAATATTCACATTCTGTAGTGTAGTGGGATACAAAGTCAACACTCAAAAATCAATAGCATTCCTGTGCACAAACTACAAACTCACAGAGAGAAAAACTAGAGTAACTGTCCTTTGTAATAGCATCCAAAAAACAAATACTTAAGAATCTAACAAAATAAGTAGAAGATCTATACATTGAAAACTATAGTACTCTGAAAAAAGAGATTAAACAAGGTATCAGAAAATGGAAAAATATTCCTTGTTCATGGGTAGGAAGAACAAACATAGTGAAAATGGCCATAGTCCCAAAAGATTTCATGCAACTCCAATCAAAATAGCATTAGCATACATCACAGAACTAGGGAAAACATTCCTAAAATTCATCTGGAACCAGAAGAGACCTAGAATAGTAAAAACAATTCTGTGCAACAAAAGTAAGGCAGGAGGCATCACAATTCCTGACTTGAGACTATACTACAAAGCTACTGTGATAAAATCAACATGGTATTGGCAAAACAGCCACAGATCTCAGGATCAGTGCAACAGAATAGAAAATGCAGAAACAACTCCAAACATACTCAGCCATCTTATCTTCAACAAAGGAGCCAAACATGTTCACTGAAAGAAAGATAGTCTCTTTAATAAATGGTGCTGAAAAAACTGGCTTTCCACATGTCAAAGACTAAAATTAGGTCCATGTCTATCACCATTCATTGAAATAAAGCCAGAATAGATCAAAGGTCTAAATATTAAAATGGAGACACAAAATTTACTGGAAGAGCAAACAGGTAAAAATCTTGAAGACAAGGTATACACAGAGATTTTATAAACAAAACACAGACTGCAAGGGAACTACTACAAAGAATCAACAAGTGGGATCTCACCTTATTAAAAAGCTTTTGCACAACAAATGAAATCAGCAACAGAGTGAAAAGACAATCCATACAGTGAGAAAAAATTATAGCCAGTTGTCCTTCTAGCCAGGACTTCTATCTAGAACGTACAAAAAATGATAAAAGAGCCCCCCCAATTCAAAAACTGGGCATCTGAGATAAATGCACACTTCTTAGGTAAAAAAATACAAATGGCAAATAAATACATGAAAAACTATTCAACATCACTGGTAACTATTCAACATCACTGGCAAATTAAAACAATACTGAGATGTCATCTCACCCCAGGAAGAATGGCTATCATCAGAAAGTCAACTAACAACAAATGCTGGCTGTGCTGTGGGGAAAAGGAACCCTTTTCCACTGTTGGTGGGATTGTAGACTGGTGCAAACACTGTGGATATCAGTGTGGAGATTCCTTAGAAAAGAGGTTCCATTTTGCCCAGCTATTCCCCTTCTGGGTATCTTCCCACAAGAATTAAAAACATCATACCACAGCGATATATGTGTACCCATGTTTATAGCACCACAATTTGTCATAACTAAATCTTGGAAACAACCCAAATGCGCATTAATTAAGCAATGAATAAAAAATATGTGCGTTTTGAAAATAATGGAATACTGCTCAGCTATAAAGAAGGATAAATTGTAGACTTTTATTGATAAGTGGATGCAACTCAAGACCATACTAAAAGTGAAATAAGTCAGACCCACTTGCATAAATGTCGTATTGTCTCACTAGTATGAAAAGCTGAATGAGTAAATAAGATCTAAAGTGTAAAATGCATACTGTGAATTGGGAAGAAACTGTTGAGAAGATAAGACAAACTGTGATGAGGGAAAAGGGAAAGGAAAGAGGAGAAAGAAATATATATTTATATACAAGATAGTTATAGTTATACAACTATTCTCTTAACTCATTGAAAAGAAAGGAGTGTACTAGTATTGTTTGGATAAGGTATCATTCCTTTATCTTTTACTCTGAATAACTACTACAAAGGCAACAATACATACTGTATTAATTGTTAAAACTCTCCTACTAACCTGCTTTGAAACCCTATTTTAGTGTTATTTTTATTTTTTCTCTTTAAAATAAAAAAATATATAATGCAGAATATAAATATAATTGGATGCATAAATGAATATTCTGTAGTAGTAACTTCAGAGACAGTCTACTTCAATGCTAAATCATGCAAAATAAGAAGAGAACAATTCAAAGAAATATAAAAAGTCAAAAGAAGGCTTTACATACCTGCTTTAAAAATTTTAACATCCTCTAGATACTACTCTATAGCACTGACCCAGTCAGCCTTTTGACCTGTGAGTTATTCAAATCCTATATTTTAAGGGAAACCAATCCCCTCAATTATCTTATGAGGTTGAATGAGTGAATAAGCAATAATTAGTAACATTCTAGTACTACAGTTTTTAGCTACCAGCTACTAATAGGTGGCATGAATTTCTAAATCCTTTGTGTATATTCATTTGTAAGAAAGAGTGACTCCAGTGAGCATGGTGGTATACACCTATAATCCTAGCATTCTAGGAGGGTAAGGCAGAGGGATCACAAGTTCAAACCCAGCCTGCACAACCTAGTGACTGAACAAGGCCCTTCAATAGGAGGTGGGTGATGCACTTTGGTGAAAGGCCCTGGGTTCAGTTTCCAGTAGGGGAGGGAAGAGGGGAGAGGGAGAGGGAGAGGTGTGAGGGAAGAGAGGAGAGGGAGAAGGAGAGGGAGAAGGAGAGGGAGAGGAATTCAGTCAAATGCTTTGATTATATGACGTCAAATCACCAATTTGAAATTTTCCTGTTCTATCTTATTTTTTGTTCCAATATAAATATTTTGAAGGGAGATAGCAGGCTTTGTATAGATAGAGGCACTCATTCAATTAATACTTCTAGCATTTTTCTTACTATTGAAGGGAGGAAAGGCATGCATGACGCTTAGAAGAAAAAAGAAAGTTTTTTTTTCTTACAAAACTAACTTTCTTCCTCTGAGTTACCTGTTACAAGTGTTCAGGGTAAAGAAAACCATCTCACCAAAATACACGGTGTATGCACCTTCACTCACTCTTAGGGTTTGGGGGAGATATATGAAGCACATTTTTCCAGGGCCCAATTCCATCTCGCCCTTCCCTCCAGGGAAAGTCCTTAGCCAAAGGACAGAACTGAGCCAAAGTGGTGTGTTTCTACTTCTCTTTGTCACTGCTTTTGCTAAATAGACTCTTATCATCAGTATTGTAAAGGCCTGTTCTATAAAGCCTATTCCTTAGCCCCACTAAAATTTTAAATCATTAAAACCAAAAGAAGTTACCAAAAAGATCTCAAAGGCATAAAATTGTTTAATTCAACAAGCTGCTCACAATCAAATTAACCTGAATCACTTTATCCTTAAAACTGCAAAAACATTGTGATACTAAATATTCAATATTATCATTCAGGCAAATTGGCCCAGGTCAAATGAACAAATCTAAAAAATGAGATTGCTAAATTTCTCAGCTTGATAGCTCTGTAATAAATAACATGCTTCTATTCAATCTGTACATTAAGTCTTTTATGTGGCCTTAAGGCACTCTCTGATGGCTTTGCCCATTACAATGTAGCCATAGAAACTGACACATTTATTTCTTGGATTAGTGTGCCATTGAAAATATTAATATGATGCAGTAAATGGGGATTTAATCTAATCTACTGATAGTCGGATGAAGTTAGTAAAAGGTTGAGTACCCTTTCAGAGAAAGATTTCTGCAGTGAGACACTTATTATTGGTTACAAAGACCAACTAAACAGCATATGACATATTATGCACTTCCTACATTTAAACAGATTTTATCATGCTCAGCATGCAAGGCTTTCTTCAGGGTGACAAATGCTTTGAAAATGAAATATATACTTTTAAAGATGTTGATACCTAAGCTGAAACACCTTTTATCTATGAGCATAAACAAAAGAACACACACATCATAACATAATTTGTAAAGTGTGCTGTCCGGGGTGAAACTGGCATCCCCGAGACTATCTTCATGAATTTTGCTTTTATAAATCTGAAAACATTTGATTATGCTTTCAACTTTGCCAATGGTTAAAATAAAATCAGAAGAACTTCAGCAAAGATAGCCAATTTTGTTTCATTTGTTTGTAGAAAATCCAGCTAGTCAACTTTACCGTTAATTTTGTTAATTTCTAATTTGAAATTGGATATTGATAGATATTCCTTTAATTATGAGATAGCTCACTCTGGCTCTGGTGTCCCCTAATAATTCATAGAACTCCAGCTCTGTCCCCCCCTTTACTTTGTAGCAAACAACATAAACTTCAAAGATATATTCTGACAGATGAGGCATTGTTAAAAACCAAGTACAGCACTTTGTCCTTGAAATGTTAACATGTAATGCCATAAAGTATTCAAATAATAATTTACTCAATCTTTCAGGGTAATTAATTAAAATGCTCAAGATGTTGGAGAAAAATCACCTTGAGCTTATAAAACTGGAGAGCCCCCCTTCCCTCTCTGCATGCAAGCTGCCCCAGCAGACCTACCACATGCTTTCCCAGTTATGGGGTTTGATTTCAGAAGATAATAAATAGCCAGGATCTAATTTTGCCATGTCACAACCGATTATGTTTCACAAGAAAAGGTGGAGTGCTCACCTACCAGATGAAGGTGAAACATAAAACCACTTTTATTTATGTCATGTGTCCAAATTCAACTCAGCCTGGCCCTGGATACTGTGAGCATGTAGACTTTCACTATCATGTGAATTTATGTACCTCAAGAAAGTGTCAAATATAAACATAAATTTAATCAAAGGGAAGGGAACCTTTATTGTATAAAAAACACATTTTTGACATCTAATATAAATTATTTTAATGTGTGTTTTACTACTTTTCATAAGGTCACAAAGAAAGAATAAGACATTAAACAGATACAGCTTGAGGCCATATCTTAAGTCAAGCTATGATTAGTAATCTAATTTAGGCCCAGACTTATGGTAAAGATTTTTTCCCCTTCTAAAGCACATTTCAGCTCACTATGTTAATCAACTGCACTGTTATACTTCGTATACTTCGGCAAGGACAGGTAATAATGTGAAGGAGAATTTATCACACGAATGTATATTTCCAATGGGAGCATAATCAGGCCTAAGCTTCAGATCCTCCAAGTGAAATAAAAGACTCTATAGATATTTTCCGAACAAGTTAAACCAAAAATATATTTCTAGATCATGAATATAATTGCTTCAGTATTACACTTTAAGCACAAAACCAAAGGCAAAATTTGGACATCAGACTTTCTGATTCGGTTCATGTCAAAAGAATAAAACAGAAGGCTGATAAGGGATTCACAAGCCCTGAGTGTTACTCAGCCCTTCCCCTTAGCTGGACAGGCTTTGGACAGAATTTTAATGACCAAAAAAATTGCATATTTTGAATAAGGATGTCATTTTCAATTAACCTGAACAAAGGATCATTCCCAGATTTGGCAAATGAGGTAGCTGTGGTGTAAGAAAAGCTGGAGCATTCACAGACAACGCATCACCGCTTGTAAATCAAAACAAACTGATGACATTTGGGTAGCCTTGCGCAGTGGCATGACAGCACATTTTTAGCAGGTACCTATTAGCTGTAAGTTATAGCTCATGCTAAGGACTTTTTAACAAAACTAATATCAATACTGATTTTGCATTAACAGTTAGTGAAATGTAATTCTTAAAACTTAAATGAGCTGTAAACTGTGTCAGCATTGAAGTTTACTTAAGGTAAAATATAGACTTAAAAAAAGAATTTACAATAGTATTCATGACTAATTGGAAGTCAAACTGTTAATAAAGTTTTGAACTTACTTTGTAAAAAGTCTGCTAAAGAAGCTTCACATTGGTAGTAAACTAGCACACATAGTTATCGTGTAGCATATGCATTTATGACATACCAAATATGCTTATGATGTAAGCACACATACATATGATGTACAAAAAGTGTTTAGGGCATAGCACACATGCTTAGGACCTAGTGTATACATTTAGAGGTATAGGAAGCTGGGTTTGCTGGCACATTCCTGCAATCCCAGCACTCAGGAGGCTGAGGCAGGAAGATTATTTCAAATTCAAGTTCAGCCTGGGCAACATAGTAAGTTCAAGGCCAGCCTGGACCACAAAGCAAGTCCCTGTCTCAAAGAAAAAAAAGATATAGGAAATAGCTAGTGATTTTTAGTAAGTTCCTGTTGTATATTTTCTAACTTGAAAGTCATGTCTCAACCTCAGGTGGTTATAGGGCCGTACTGACCTCTTTGAGTTCTATAGTCATCTGAAGGGTACACTTTAGGGTACATACAATTCCCTTAGGTAGCATCTATTTTATTTAACAATAGTGTCAGATAGAAGTGGCGTACCAGCAAGTTGGCTCAGTGCCAGGGTGCCTGCCTGGCAAGCACAAGGTCCTGAGTTCAATACTCAGTACCCCTCCTCCCCCGCCTCCCCCTTCTTCCAGAAAAAAAGACAGAAGTGACTTCTTAGAGTCTAGTACAACCTGCAATTCATTTTATTCCTTGGTGCCTTGTAAGAGTCTCAGGGAAGCAAGACCACATGACACACTTACCCCCTAAAGCCAGTGGCTCTGTGGGCTAATACTGCCCATTACTCCGGGAACTTCAGACTTGTGCCCAGCAGTCTCTGATGACTGTCTGAATGCTCCCTCACCCCATCTAAATACACTTGCCATGGATGTGGTCTGGTCCTTTCAGTGGCACTAAGATCAGATAGTCACAGCCCTCAGCTAGGTGCTCAGGGCTACTTATAAATCCTGCTCCTGTCCTTTGTTAGCTTTTGCATCTCACCATATGCTTTCCAGATCTTCACTTACCTCATGTAACCTGCTAAGCAGCCCCATCTCATGACTCTTAGCCTGTGATTCAATCTTCTAGGTCACAAAGTAACTAGGGAGAAGCTTGCTCAAGGCCCATGATTCAAATCAGGCACCTTTTTGGATGTCCCCACTTGCTTCCCCCAGCCGCAAAGCATCAGCGTCCTTTGTCTACTGAAGGTAGCTCCCCTCCAGCTCCACTGGCCCCTAAGCTTGTCCGCATCATCTGCTTCCATCAAATTTCCCCTTTTCTCTACTGGTGGTGTCCCGTCACATATACTGTCCCCTCAAACACACTCAATATATTCAGGGTGATCCAAAGATAACCCCCTCCCCCAAATATTACAGTCTCTTCCCTTAACTGCTCAAGCAAATGTACTGGATGAGCCATGTGTTCTCCTGCTCTCAACAGCCTTCACTGCCTCTCATTCCTTAGTCCACCATGGTCTGGCTTCAGTACTCAGCCTTTTATTAAAATTCTTTCATCAAGTTGCCAACCATGTCTATATTGGAAATTTTTATGGTCATTATTCTGTCTTTATCTTATTATAGCTGTTTAGGACACACTTTCTGGAATCCCCTGGGATTTCATATCACTCCATCCTGGTTCTTTCTGATAGTTTGTATTTCGCTTTGGTGATCTTTTCTACTCTTCATCCCCTAAAACCAAGACTACCCTGTGACCCCATTCCTAGCCTGTTAAGGTTCATTCCCAGTAAGCTTTCCTTGGACAATCAGAAAGACTTGGTTATTATTCGGAGCTTAGTTTTACATTTAACTCTTCTGGTAGAAAATATTCTTTATCTGTAAAATGGGGTGCAGTAGCACATCTCTCAAGAGGTTTCATAAGAATGAAGTGAGGTAATTCATGCAGAATACTCAGCACAGGATTTCCTGAATAGCTACAGGGTAATCATGTTGGAAACTGTTTCCTTTCTCTATGAGCATTCAACCAATCACCCATGCCTCAGTTTCCTTCCTGATACATTGTGTATCTCTCAATTGATCCCTGCCATGATACCAGTAAATCAGTACTGCCACTCCATTTCCTTTCATCTCCATTTTGATCAATGCTTTACAAAATTTGCCCCAGTAAGCTTCAGAATTCCTTTTTGTATCTCCTATTTTGACTAGGTTCCCACGTAGGATTTGTATTTGGAAAAAAAAGCTGCTGAAAAGCCATCAGCCTGATAGATTCTAATCATATTCCTTCTTTTCATATTGTCCTCATTCAATAAACTGAAGCCAGAGTGATCTTTCCTAAGTCACCATCTGATACCTGCCTCCTTCCCTGGTTTCTCATAATCAGCAACAAATAGTTCTCCCTAACCTAGCTGCTTCTAAGGAACAGGGTAGTTTATATGTGAACAACAAATATTTCTTGTGCATTTATTCTGTTGTAGATATGAGGAATTAAAGGTAAATAGAATACAGTTACTGTCTGGAAAGGTTTACAGTCTAGTGGAGCAAAAGATACGGAGAATGGTCATCAAAATACATCTTGGAGTCAGGAGTGGTGGTACATGCCAGTAATTACAGCACTTAGAAGGCTGAGCCAGGAGGATAGCTGTAAGTTTGAGGCCAGCCTGAGCTACACAGTGAGTTCAACACCAGCCTGGACTACACAACAAAGCCCTGTCCCACAAAAAAAAAAAAAAAAAGATAAAGGTAGGGGCTATAGCTCAGTGGCATGGCACCTGCCTGGAAAGCGCTAGGTCCTGAGTTCAATTCCAAGATTCCCCCTAAAAGAGATATATCTTAGAAGTCTGCTAGGGTAGAGCAGTGAAGAGGGAACACACAAAAAACCTCTAATTTAGTCTACATTGCAAAGCAATCATCCTGGGAAAGGATGAGGTGGGACAGTGGAAATTGAATAACTGTGAATTAGCCAGGATTAAAGCAGGAAGTGTCTCCTAGGTTGAAGGACAGAATAAGGAAAGCTGCAGGTATGGATCATCATGACCTTTCAAGGACCCACTTGCAGTTTGCTTTTTCAGGTCAAAAAGGATGGAATAGGTGAGGCAGTATGATTTCCTCGTGAATTTTGTTAAAGAGTTTAGCAGTATTAGACTGGATTGGCAAATATATGGTGAAGTAGAGACCAAGACCAACAGGGAAGCTAGAAGTGGTATCTCACGTTACATTTGTGCCAGCAAGAAAGTGTCTCAAGATCTATCAACATTTTCTCTATGGACACAGGATGAGGCCAAGGTAGAACTTCTAGATCTGAAACTATTCTGTCCATTAGTGTGCAAGCTCAGAGGTGGGAGCCTCCTTCCAATTTTGGCTCCATCGTTTACTGGTTGTGAGATGTTTATTATGCCTGAGCCACATCTGTCCATGAGCGTTCCTCTTAAGAGGTGCTAACAAATAATGGTGGCTGCACCTATACAACTACAAACACCTAGAAGAACCTGCAGATTATCCTTATTGTCATACCCAAAAGAATGACACACAGGTGAATGAGTATTATACGTATGTATTTTGTTATATGTAGATGTTGGCTAAGGGCTGACTGCACTACTTTTATTTGAAATAGTTCAGTTGCTAGAAAAGCTGCTGACCCAAAGCTTGTGAATATTGCTGCTTCAATGAGCCTGAAAAATTAATTAAATATGTATAGCTATCTCTACACTTCAATTGTGGCAGAATACCTGCCTAGAGAAAAAGTATTCAAGTTTCTTCTTCCTTTTGTATAGCAAAACCTTTTCCTTCCTGGGTCACTTCCAGTTATAACTTTGCATTTAGTAGCTTTCCCATTGCTAGACAAAATAGCCAATACTTGCAGGTTAAAGGAAGAGAGGTTTATTTTGCTCCTAGCTGTAGAGACTTCCATCCAAGGTCAGTTGGCTGTAAAACGAAAGACAGTGTGGTAGAGGGCATGGCAGAGGAAAGCTGCTCAATCCAGGGCATCCAGGAAGTGGAGAGGGGAAGGGGCGGAGCCAGGGACGAGAACACACCCTTCCAGATCATGCCTTTCTGCTCATACCTCTCCCAACCAGGTCCCAACTCTTAAGGGTACATTAAGCTATAAACTCATCAATGGGCTCGACCAATGCACACAGCGCCCCAGGGATCCAGTCACCTTCCAAAAGCTCTGCTTTGGAACACATGAAACTTCTAGGAGGCATTTTAGATTTCAACCATAGCAAAACTGTTTGCTTAGTCATGTATCCTTAGTTCTATATATATGGCCATAATTAAACAGTTTCTTGGTAATTTGAGTATATACCTACAGTTTTTAATTTTTCCCTAGCAATTTACCTTTTGAAAAGAGTCAAGAGTTCAATTTTAGGCCAAGAGTTCAATTTTTGTTATGTTGGTAACTGCCAATAAAATGGTTATCTAAATAAATTACAATATCATTTGGGTATATTTATTGGCCTGTCATATTACCCAGCCTTATAACTCATAACACCAAAATATCAAAAAAGTGATGGTACTAATATATGACAACAAACTAAAGATTTTAAATTATGATTTACTTAAAAATTATAAGCAAAATAAAAACAGAACATAGAAAATGATTCAGATTTTACTGATATATGAAATGTTTTATAGACTATAAAATCCAATATATATTAAGTGTATCTCTAATAACAGAAGTACTTATAATGTGACTAAAAACAAAGTAAAAGATGCATACTAAACTACTAGGACTTGTTGTTTCTGTAGGAGGAATTAGAGAGAAATTGGCAATGTTTCTATTTTTAATATTTCTGTACAATTTTAAATTATCATTAAATACAATATTTAAAATATTACATAATTATAAAATTAAATTAATATACAGTATCATATAATGTATTAAATATCATTTGTGGTAAAGAATAAATTATATAATATAAAAGTATTTTGGTAGCATGCTCTTATCATAGTATAATTATTATAGTCATTGGGTTTGAAAGATTATGACAATTAGGAGTCATCTTTGCTATATTATTGTTCTACAGGATAGTGATTAAGAAATGCAAACCAATAACTGGCATGAATTGGTGTAAAAAGACTTCTGATGTAGTTCAGACTCCATTTCTAATAGGTCCGGCATGCTTGTTCTTTCTCTTTTTCTTCCTCTTTTTGTTTGCTCTTCTGTGGTACAAAGGATTGAACCCAGACTCATGGATGCTGGACAAGAGCTCTGCCACTGAGTTATATCACCAGTCTTTTTTTTAAATTATTATTTTGAGAAAAGTTCTCATGATGTAGCCAGGCTGTCCTTGAATTTGCAATCTTCCTGTCTTAGTCTTCTGAGCAGCTGTGATTACAGACATTCATCGCTGTATCTGAATTTCTGAAGAATAAGCCATATCCCCTCAAGTTATCTAAGGCCCCTATGAGGTTTACATTCCACCGACAACTCTATAAGGGAAACGCTTATTTTAGTCCTTTTCCATTCTGGTTCCTAAAGAAAAGACAAGCCAGGCTCTTTGTCTTCCTGACATCACAATCTATATTTGGTCATGGCACACAAAGGCCACAACTGCAATGGATTCCAAAATAATAACCCAAGTGATGACTTTCACTCTTATTCAAAATTTACTGACATCTACATTTCTAACAAAACAATCACCACCCTGTATCACCGAACAAATGGCTGATATACCCTGTTACTATATATTCTAAGAACCCAGGACAAGAACTAAGTCTGATCATAACTGTATTTGCCATGATCCTGTTAACCTTTGTCACATTAAGTGACTGAGGGCATGTAAGGGTATAATTTGACCCAGTATCTGCATGTTTGAAAGTCTTTATTTTCCATAGAAACATCAAAGATATATTCTGCCCATATTTCAACACATTCAAAAACAACTCATTTAAGAGTTTTAGCATTCACTTAAAACAAATATCTTGCATTTTCAATGTTTATTTTTTGTGCATTTAGTCCTTGCAACAATACCTGCAAGAAAAATCATATTAAAGATAATTAGAACTGGGCATGTGTCTGTAATCCCAGAACTCAGGAGGCTGAGGCAGGAGGACCACCGTAAGTTCAAGGCCAGTACAGGCTACATAATGAGTTTAAGGTCAGTCTGAACTGTATAGCAAGACCCTGTTCTCAAAATACTACTACAAATAATAATACTATTACTACTAATAATAACAATAATTAGAAAGAAGCAGATTCTTGGACATTCTTTAAAAATAAGACTTCACTTAGGTGAAATAAACAAGTGTTTCTTGCATGTTCTCCCTTAACCAGTGCCTTGGATGTTTCAGCAGGCATGTTGCTAATTTCATGCCTGCAAGAATTGAGCAGAACTGATGGAATGCAGAATAGATGTGTGGAAATGTATTTGTATCTGCTCATTCATTTAGCACATCCTCATCATTTACTAGTAACGTGATTTTAAATAATATACTTAACTACTCTGAACATCAGTTTATTTTGTTGTGAAATGGAGATCCAAATAGCTTACTCCCCACCCACCTCAGTGTTACCACACACTTCAATTATACGCACAAATGCAGTGAAAACTATAATAGGCATACCAATTAATGGATAATTGCTTATTATCAAATTACTAATAAAAGTATAAATGGAATGGTAATGTCTTTCACACTCATTATCACCTAGTGAAACAGACTGACATGATTTCAAAAATGACTCCAATTAGTTTAATTTTTAACACCCACTAGCACTGTCTATAATATTAGTGGCAATCTGAACAACTTTTGCTCAGTTTGTAATATGCAGGGAATTACTAACCCATCTTAGCTTTTTTGCACCATGACAATTCACTTTCACTAACCTCCCACTGAAGGTAAAAGCGATAACCAATATAGATGATGCATTTTTGCAATGTAAAAGACAATTCTTTCTCCCTTTTCTTGAAAATGTACAGTAATGAAACTGCACTAAATGACATTCAGAATGTTCTGTAGTATCTTACAAGCAATTCTTAAAACCTTGAGACATGGACAAATTGTAAGTCTATAATTTAGTTAAAGGATAAATACTTAACCCAGAAGTTCACAACAAAGATAACTTAGTTCTTCCTCTACAGAACAGAATTATAAGATCATTTTCAGGAATTTGGGAGAAAGCAAAATGGTGGCCAGGGGCATGGAGCTGCACAGGAGGACAGCCCTTCTGCAGATTCTTGCAGGTTTATGAACTTCTCTAGTGATAGCTGCAGGTGAGCCTGGTCAAGACCAAGACGAAGTATATCACAGGTGTACACCAATCATCTCTCGCTGCAAAAGGGCCCCTGTTCTTTCCGATCATGTGCCCAAATAGTGTGCCTTGTAAAGAGAAATATAAAGCTTCTGAGTTGAAATTTCTGTATCAGGCTTCTCTTTGGTCCTAGACCGTCAACATATTCTGGTGATCAGTTAATCGGAGGAAGTACCTTAAAAGTAGGAGGCTTACAAGGCAAAGGCTGGTGAGATGAACATTTTTGTATGACCAACTATAGACAATATTATGACTTCTGTTTGGGGACTCACAGATGACTGAAGCTCCCCATGGGTCTTTGTGCAGGTAGCACTGGATCGGGAAGTCTGCTGGCACCCTCAGGGTGGTTATTCCTGAAGGGATGTCACTTTCAGTGGGTTCTGATGACTAGCTGAGATGCTAACCTTGTCCAACTTCTGGCTGCACTGGTGGGATCTTACCAATAGTGCCGCTGGCTTCCACACCAGCAGGGAGACTCTAAAGCCCACTCCCACTCTCAGGGCAGTTGGAGGCTGCAGACAGCACAAGTTCCTGCGGCAGGGATATGTAGCCAGAGTGGGAGCATCCGTGGCCAACAAATATGTGCTGGCTATTTCCGGGCAATACAGCCTGAGAGGAGCTTTGCCAAATGACTACCTCTTAATTACCCCCACAAATGCTATAAATTAAATGCTACACTTATTTCCATGTTGCATATGAGAAACTGAGGCATAGAGAAGTAAAGAAACTCACCCAAACTTTGACCTTGTGCCTACACTTCTAAATGTTTACCGTATTTTCTCATAGCCCTGTTCTATGCCAGGGCTGATGGAAAAAATCCATTTGTGTATCTTAACTCAAAAGTTAGCATGAATATGAATTCTACCATAGCCTTGACAGAATAGTTGTATAGGATGGTATAGAAAATTTCCAGTGTTCTCTCGATGAACTGAAAATAAAGTACTTTAAAACCTTAGAAATCTGTAAATATTATGATCTGTGAACATATTTTGTTTCCATGTGTCAAAACTTAAAGGTATTGTTAGTGCTACTTTAGTGAATGGCTGTCAAACCAGTTTGTCAAAACATATTGTTGTTTCCCAATCCTTCATGGTAGGTCTCCAAATTTTGATCACAGAGTAACATTTATCTTTGCCTTAACAGAGATAAATTACTGATGGCACTGTCTAGTCAGGAGAATACTCAGGGAAATAAGTCAGAAGCAGCCAGCACCCATATAATCTTGTTGCAGCTAAGGTAAAAGACACAAGAGTTGCAAAGAGCCAAACTCAAAGAAAAAAGACGGAGAATGACACATTGAAACGTGTGTCTCGTGAGCATCCAAGGGGCGGGGCCGCCAGATTACACAGTGCAGAGAATGAGCTGGGGAACAGGATGACTGCCACAGAAACCAGGAGTAGCGGCATGTGCCTTGTAATCCTGGCCAGTAGGGAGGCTGAGGCAGGAGGATCGCAAGTCAGCCAGGGCAACCTTGTGAAACCCTGTCGCAAAATTTAGAAAGGGAACTGGGGTTGTACATCGGTGCCACATGGATTTGATCCCCAATAACCAATACTGCATTTCAAAAACCAAAAGCTGTGGAAGATTCTCTTTTTTTGTCTTGAAAGTTTATTTTTAAAGCATTGAAATAGTAATTCTTTAAAGTACAATGCCAAAAATTTTAGAATATTCACCTGTACTTGTAAATGAAAAAGGTTAGGAACAACTGACTGAAAATCAAGCCCTAAGACTATATTTTCTTTCTTTAGACTATATTTTCTTTCTTTAATTAAATTTATTGGTGCAATTTAGATAGACATATTGATCACATTCATCATACGGAATCTGTACCTGTGCACAGTATATCTTGGTGCCTCTTTTTTTCCCATTCTCCTCCCCTACCTTCAACTCCTCTTCCCCTCCTTATTTACAAAGCTTGGTTTCCATTTTATCCTTCTTTTCTCATTTTTTCTTTTCCCTTCCTTCCTTCCTCCATTTCTTCCCCTCCCTAATTCCCCTTTCCTTTTGAATAATGTGTCCCTAGTTCACAATATCTATTATCTCAGTCTGTGTTTTCTGTTTCACGCTATTCTTACTAGATTTTTAATTCCACAAAGCTTTTAAAAAGCTGTAGTATTAAAAATTAAAATTAAAATTTGTAAAAACACAAATCTGAAACTTCTCCAAGTCAGGTGTCCTGCCTTCTTCATTCTTGAATCTTGCTGGTTTTGTGTTTGTGCAAAATAGAGCCAACTGATAAAAGGCGGGTCCATAGCAAGAGCCCACAAACCTTCCACTTAAAATAGGGCCTTTCAAATTGCCTGAATCAGAGATGCTACATAAAAGTGCTAATAATGATGATGATGATAAATCTGCAAGGGGGGCAGGAGCCTGATTTAATCCAGACGCCATGGTCTGGTTGCTCGGCTTGCTCCTTCAGGCTTTGGGAACTCCCTAGGTCTTTCCCTGCCTTCTGAGAACTTTGGCCACTAGTCCTGTCCCAGCAGTGTCACTGACTTCTGATTCCCAACCAGCTTCTCTACCTGATGACGCACGGCTTGCCCCAGCAGGATAATGAGACATTACAGGCATGTTTTATCATTTGCCACTTTAATGAATTCCAGTTGTCCTTTAGTCACAAAGGGTCTAGTTATGTCTCAATCAAAAAAAAAAAAAAGTTTCCTGTAGCAATGTAAAGAAGAAATTAGTGAAAAGCATTTTTAGTGTGTGCTCTGAGTTTTGCTCTTTGTTTTCTCATCACTGCACTGATGGAGTTAGGATGGATGCCATGATGTCCCCCTTTATGGTATGTAATAAATGACAACAGCATCACGACTTTAAACTTGGTATCTGTAGTACAGATGACATTGTTGCTTTCAATCTCAGAACCTCTTGATATTATGGAGTTTACTACTTAACAAAGCAATGCACACCCTGACATCTCAGGCTGGAAAGAATCTTAGAAGTAATCAAGACCCTCATTTTAGAGAAGATAAAGATGAGAATTCAGCAACTTGGCCCACAGCTTGTTTAGGTCTATACTTTGCCTCTAGGTCCTAGAATTCTACCTCTGTTTCTTTTCTGGCATACCAAACTATTGGACTATTTAATGAATTGATTTCATTGTCATCTCTAATCAGAAATATATAGTTACTTGGAAGACAGATACCAAACAATTTAGTACCAAATAAATTAATGGTTGTATTGTTTCAAAAAGCGTATTAATACATTTAAGCACCCTGAGAAAAACTAAGATATGTAATCAATTAAATGTATATTTCTGGACATTTGACATTATAGACCAGTAGAAATATTTATACCCATAGGGTATTAGCATTCAACTCAAATCTCTAATTTTTCAAAGGGAAAGCAAAAACTCTAATATTGGCACTTGACAGCATGAAACACTTTACCATGATTATCTCTTAACTATGTCCTATTATTTATATTTATTTGCAAATAAAAATACTCTTATAAGACATGGCCTAATATGTAATTGTTCTTCTGTAAATATAGTTTGGGGTGAAATGAGAATGGTAAAAATATTCCTTAAAGTGGGTAACAGACTGTGCCATATAGCTCCCAAAGTCAACCAAACCTCTTTTTGGAAGACTCTCAAATACCCTAAAAATTGGCTTTTCTAAAAGGAGACTTTTCTCTTTGTAACGTAAAAGAAAGATCCTTGGTTTTATTACAAAATGTAAATGCATTCCATATTTGAATATATGGCATTCCAGCTTTCATTTAAAGATGTAGAAGGGAGTTGTACCTTTTTTATACCATAAAATGCAATTATGGTGAAAAGAAGAGCTTTTGGGCAAATTATTGGAAGCAAAAAATCTTAATCTCTTTCAGAGAAAAGGAGGGCCAACACAGGGTGACATCAGGCTTCTCGGGTTACTACAGACACAAACACACACTACTAATAGTGTTGTTCTCATTTTTTCCCCTTTGACAAAGATCACAAATAAATACCCAACATCCTAAAACACACAGGCCTAATTCTTCATGCTGCTATAATGAAGTTCTTTGAATTATTATAAATGCTTGAACATTAAAAATTCATCAGCAAGGACAGAGAGGTGCTTTCTATTTGTAGTGCTCTGAATTTAAACACAACCTGCTAAGAATGGCTGATTGTCCCGAGGAAGCACTGCTGACAGCCATCAGCAGGGCTGTGCAAATGGTGTATGGAAAAGGTAATAAGAGCTTCAGGAGTATATTTCAACCCTTATAATAAAGTAATTGTGGAAGTGTAATTGCAGTCTGGTTCCATACCATATTAGGGTAAAAAATGAGATGGTAAGAAAACATGAGATTCACAGTATTATTTTATAAGCCATTTCTGCAATGACTCTCTTCCAGAATATGTAGAATTTGTCAGAAAAATAATTTAAAAACGAGCAGTGGTGTTTACCTTTTGAAATCCATTATGATGAACCTGAACAAAATGAACAATGATTACGTTACCATTTTACAAACACCGTGAACTTAGAAGTGGCTTCAACTATAAAAATGGTCTTGAATAATGTTAAGCAACTGATTTCAATGCATGAAAGCATGAAAGGAAAAGTGGAGTATAAACTCCATTGTTTATTCCTGAATGATACCTAGTTTAAAGTTCCAAAGATTTAAATATTTGCATAATTAGAATTTCAATTTTTAAAAATTAATCCCTTTGGCTGCTTCATAAACAATCACTATTGGCTTAAGTTACCAAGTTACTGTCTCCCACAGGCTATCAGTAGCTCTCATAGCAAGACTGCTTGGGGCGAGGAACACTGGGGTTGACTCTTCACCACATTTAGACTACAGGAAATGGTAGGGAAGGGAAAAGGTAAAACCCAGGTGCATTCCAAGCCTAAAAGTCATAATAGTCGGGCCAAATATTAAGGTTGACAGTTGACTCATCTTCTGGTAGGAGGATTACTTATATACATCTAAGATCATTACTTCTGAAAATACACATTTCTTTTCTTTTTTTCTATCCCCAGAATTTTAGTACAATTCCTGGTACAAAGTAACTACTTGGAAAAGACAATAAATACATTAACCAATGACAGCACATTTACATAATGTTCTCAGAAGATTTTAGGGATATTGTAGTTGTCTTAGATGTGTGAACACACTTTACGTTCACAGATGAAATTACCTAACAACACGGTTTTCAGAAAGTGCTCCGTCTTCAAGGAATGAGCGACTGTATTTACAAATGTCAGGCCACTTGAAACTAAGTGCAGCTACCTATGCATATGCTCCAAAGCCCAGAGGAAATACAGGCTCTGGAATCAGATATAAAGAATATACTTCTCTTTGTTATTAGGTTTGCTTCATTTTTTGAAGTTCTTGTGAATAAATACACATAAACTGCAAGCACACACAGTGTACATTCCCTTGGCTTACCATTTTAAACAGAAAACTCCCTTTTTTTGTGAGACACAATCACATGATCATAGTCCAGGCCAGCTTGGAACTTGCTATATTGCCCAGCCTATCCTCAAATTCAGGATCCTCATGCCTCAGCCTTCTTAATGCTGATATTACAGCCTTGGGGACCTATGCCCAGCGACCTTCAAAATATTTAAAGTATGACAAAATTACCTTGATCTGAGAAAAGGCAAAATCTAAAAGACTCATCTGCCTAAGATGAATGCCTAGAAGAAAAAAAATTCTTGTCACCAAGAGGAAATATCCATTATTTACACATGCCTGGCTACTTACAAAGAGCTCATTTCAAAGCAGATTAAAACTTAAATGAGGCGAAGGGGAAAATAACTCAATCGAAAAACCTTG
>PVLD010006649.1:0-98614 GCA_004027595.1 Dinomys branickii | reverse complement strand
ATTGGTTAGATACTCCCTACCTAGTGACCTGGGTGAGGTGTGTAAGACTGCTCCCCCACCCTCCCAGGGTTCCCTGCAGGTATAGGGATGGATCTCCTCCCCCACTCGGTGATCTGGTCGTGAGCGCCGATATCTCACCAGTTATTGGAGTCCCTGCAGGCATGAAGGTTCCAAGGTGCCAGTCTATCCTTTGGGGCTTGCTGCGCAGCCTGCCCGATGCGCACGAAACGTGAGACCGCTGGGCGTTGCCGCCGCCAGAGAGCCGATCTCTGTCGGGAGTCGCCGGAGAGCTGGGCCGGCTCGGGGGGCGGGAGTGATCGAGCTGTCCGTGTTCTCAGGGTGTTAGGACCCAAGCAAATCTTCCTCCTCGCTCTCGGCATTTGGGGCATTGCGCGCGGCCCGCCCGACACGCGCGAAACGTGGGATTGCCGGGCGTCTCCGCCGCTAACAAGCCGATCTCTGTCGGGAGTCGCCAGAGAGCTGCGCCGGCTCGGGAGGCGGGAGGGATCGAGCTGTCTGTATTCTCGGGGCGCTAGGACCCAGCAAATCTTTCTCTCCGCTCCCGGCGTTTGGGGCCCTCCGCGTGGCCCGCCCGACACGCGCGAAATGTGGGATTGCCGGGCGTCTCCGCCGCTAACAAGCCGATCTCTGTCGGGAGTCGCCGGGGGGCTGCACCGGCTCGGGAGGCAGGAGGGACCGAGCCGGCTGCGCTCCCACGGCGCTTGGACCGAGCCAAGCTTTCTCCCCGCGCGGATCGTCCCTGGCTCCCAGCGTCTCTCCAATACAATCTTTAATTAAAGTGGAAAGTGTATTGTTACTAATATCAAGGGAAAGTTTTAAAAATTCTTTCCTTAAATATGATCTAGGTATTGTTAAAATGTTATATTTAATTGAGAAAATATCTTCTCACCCCTTGTTTTGAAGAATAGATTTTGAAGTTAAAAATGTTGATAATTTTGAGACACTTATGTGATTTTTGTATATAAATTGTTAGTTGCACTGATTTGGTTTTTCAAGAGTTAAACCACACATGTATTTAATTTAAAAATTAGAGTAAGTTTCCATCAGTGGTCATTCTTCAGGGTGCCTTACTTATATTTATCAAACGGGTTCAGTAATAGTTTGGGTATGTGTTCCTTGATGTCTTTTGTCAGTTTTGAGCTTTTTCTATTTTTACTTCATGAATTCTTTTGCTATTACTCTATTGACTTTTGTTCTTGGGCCCTGATTATATATTAGACATTTTGCCTTTTCATGTAGTTTCTTATATTATGTACTGTTTCTTTTATGTGTTGTATTCTTATGGTTCAAACTATTTTCTAGTAAATTCCTTCTCCCCATTACTAGTTCTTATCTAAATTGTTTCTAATTCATAAAGAAAACCCAAAATTCTGTCATAATATAAATTCTTGAAATTTATAACTATAGAATTTATTTTTGTTTTTACATTTATTCATTAAAATTCTTTTTTAAATTTTATTTTTAAAGATAAAAGAACCAAAACATATTGACAAACACACAGACACAAACAACAGCAAAAAACCAATAAAAGCAATGCAGAATTTTAGATAGTGATAAGAAATTAACAATGGTTGCTGTATTACATATGATCTTCATATTGATTAGTCAGGTGAACAAATATAGACTTGTAAGAATAATCAATTAATTATCAACAATCCCTTTTAAGAAAACAGTAGATGTCAGTAGTAAAATTATTCCAGCCATCTTTTGTGTGTGTATATATATATATATTTTTTCCCCTTCCTTCTTTGTTTTCTCCTTTCCCTCATCCCAGTCATTCTTTCCTTGTGAGCAGTTTCTTGCCCTTTCACACTATCTATTGTACCTTTTAGATTTCATTTACTCTTTCAGGTTCTTATACTAGGGAGACAATATGATGTTTACCATGTGAGTCTTATTTATTTTACTTATGCGTATGGTCACTACCAGGGTCCATTTACCTATGAAAGCCTAAGTTTATCTTTATTTATAGCTGAGTAATATTCCATTATATAAAAGTACCACACCTTTTATATCTATTCCTCAGTTGATGGGCATTTGGATTTATTTCCACGATTTAGCTATTACAAATTGTGCTGCTATAAACATAGGTGCACATATACCACTGTGGTATGATATTTTTAGTTCTTCTGGAAACACACGTAGAAGGGGAATAGCTGGATTGAATGGGACCTCTAATTCTAGTTTACTGAGCAATCTCCAGACTGATTTCCACAATGGTTGCTATTAAAATTCTTCATTTATTTGATTAATTTCCTGAATATCTTATTGCTTGTTGTCATGTCTATTTCTCTTAATCAAATAACTAGATTGTATTTTTCATAGACTTGTATTTTCCTATTAATGTTTGTTATTAAACAATATTATTATTAACTGAATTCTGAACATCTGTTTTAAATATTTTCAAAATTTGCTTTAAATCAGTAAAAGACTTGGAATCATGATGTTTTCCAGCTATAAAATATTTACTTCTATTTAGTTGGGTAGCTGGATAGAGGTAGATCACCAATTGAAGCTGAGATTTGGCTTCATTTTTTGCACATAATGTTCTAGTTCTTCAGTGTATCTAATCCACAATTTCAAGTGGAATTCTAAAATGTTTATAAGAACCTTTCCTTAACATATTCTGAATTGAAAATTTTGTGTCCATAACCCCATGCACTTCAATATTATGTCTTGAGCTTTTCACCTATTATCTGGGTGCTTTCACATCTACACATGTCCCCTGGGATGATGAGAACCACTCATCTGGTTTGCTTATTAATTTTTCTTTCCCTTGGATTTGAGCCACTCATATTTGTGCCATTTTGTGAGCTTGCTGAAAAATTTAAGCAGTTACTTATAAGGATTGTTTCTAGCTCTTCTAGATGTTCTCAACAGAACAGTTTGAAAGAAGCTAGTCTGCCACTGCCAGAAGCATTTGTTGAGGTTTTTAATTTCATTGTAACATTCTCTTTTAAATATAAATATATGTGTGAATATATAAACACACACACACACACACACACACACACACACACACACAAACACACACACACGCTGCCTGGTCAAATTTCATAGTCTCTCATATATCTCCGTATTAAATTTTCAATTGTTTTATTTCATTACAAGTACTTTTATATTCTCTACATCAGCATTTCAATTTCTGTACCCTTTTCATATCTGAAACTACTGTTTCTCTATATTCCTACTTATGGTAGACCGCTTTCTATTTTTTTGTGTTTATTTTGTATATAGCAATTCTCTGAATCTTTTGTTTAACATTTGAATTAAACTTTCAAACCCATATTGGTAAGATGAGTGATTTTTAGATAAGACCTTATCTTTTTTTCTTCATCTACTGGCAAGGCTGAGGTAGAAAAGTATTCTTACTTAGAGATTTCCCCTCCCAGTGTGGCATCTTTTGGAGCCATACGTTCATGCAAATTGCTCCAATCTTCTCAATATGCAGATTGTCACCTGTTCTCCCATCAAATTATATTTTAAAGCCCAGGCAATGCAGGGCCATATATCTACAAATGCACCTGGGATGTTGAAATCTCAAAATTGCAGTTATGTCTGTGGAATTCTGGACTTGGATCATTTTTTCTTCATACAGTTTTTCTGTTCTTAATTAAAACTACCTTTTATGTTTTACACATTTTGCATTAGGATAGGTGTTTTTCTACATCAAACTGACTATATTACCAAATATATGCATTTTAGTGCTGTCAAATTCATTTTCATATGCTTTAAATACAAAGCACTTGGCATATTGCTTGATCAGGAAATATACTATAATGTATGCTCTGATGAAATATCTAAAAACCAGTCTTTCGGGGCTGGGGATATAGCTCAGTGGAATAAGCGCTTGCCTAGCAAGCGCAGGGTCCTGAGTTTGATCCCCAGTACCGCAAAAAAAAAAAAAAAAAAAAAAAAAAAAAACAGTCTTTCATTTGCATCCTAGTATGTAAATTGAGTATGTTAAATATAATACATACAATATGTGTATAGGCAAAGTGTATCATCATTACATTTGAAGCATCGATGAAGGTAATCAGATTCAAAATACTTATTTAGATTAATGATATGGATTTTAACAAAACATTAGTGAAAATATATTCAGTTATCTAGGTAGCAGAAGGTAGGTATGCATTTGGAATAGATGAAGGAAAAGTGATGCAAAATTCTATAGATAAAAAGTAATACCTATAAATATTCCATCCTGCTTTTGAGTTTTATATGGAGATTCCAGATCAGATTCTCACCCTACTTGTGATCTGGTATTTTGAGACTAGATCAGATCTTAAAATGGGATGTGAATCCATAGATGACAAGATATGTGAAGAAAACATGAGGCAAACAGATTTTCATAATTAAAAATGTATTTTGAAATTGTGTTACAGAAACTATATTCACTTATAAAAATATAAAATGTGAAAAAAAATTTCAGAAAAACCCTACGTCAACTAAATCTGGCTATCCTAAACCTTTTAAGTCTTTTCTATGTAAGAGTCTTTCCTCTTTAAAGTCTTTTCTATTCAAAGTCTTTTCTATTTAATAAATAGTAATAAAATTCAGAGATGTTATAACCCCAAAACATTATATCTATTTGTTTTAGTTACTTTTCCGTCATTGCTGGGACAAAATACCTGACACCCAGGATTAAGGAAGGAAAGTTTTATTTAGCTCACAGTTTGTGGAGGTTTCAGTCCATACTCAGCTGGCTCCCAGGCAGAGTGGCACACGGCACAGGGCAACTGTTCATGGCGGTGGAAGACAGCAAAAGCAATAAGAACAAAGTGCAGGCGCAGTGGCAAGCAACCTCTTTCCCTTCCTTACATTGTATGCAAACTACCTACCCCAGGGGCAGGTGTAACACTCAAACCTATAATCCCAGCATTGGACTATGGATTAGTAAAAAATCTAGAAGCCCGCCCCATGACTGCATGAGGATTTGGAGGGATATGCACACTATCTTAGATTCTATTTTGTTACTAGGGCACTCAACATATTTTCAACAAGGAACAAACTCATGGAATAATGTGTCTATGTACAGCTTACCTTTGAACATGGGTTTGAATTGTGTTTGATCACATGTGGATCTTTTGGAGTTTCATATCAATTTAGAAAATCTTCAAGATAGACAATACAGTCTTGAAATAAAATTTAAGAAACTGTTAGATTACTGGTAAGAGCAGCAGCCCACTAATTCTGAGCATCAGGAAATCTTGCCTCCTTTCCTCTTTTGGACCCCTGTGACTGCCAGTGGGACAAATGTGAGGGACCGATTCTCTTAATCATCTTCCAAGTCCAATTGCCCTTCCCACGCCTGCTTCCTCTGTTTTTCTTACATACTCCTGAGCGCTAAGTTGTCTTCTTCCATTTCTTCTAGTTTTCCTTTGTCACTTTGTTTTAGTGAAAATAGTAATTTGAGGTAAAGGATTGTAGATTTACGGTTGCTGTGACTTTTTAAAATGTATTTTAAAAATAAAACAGACATCCATTTACAAAATAGCATAAGAATAATACAAGCAACACAGAGTTATAGACAAGTTGTTGTATTACATACGGTTGCTTAAAAAATCTAGTATTTCTAAAAATTCTTCTGGAAAAATACCCAGAAGGAGAATAGCTGGGTTAAGCGGTACTTCTAATCCTAGTTTTTTTTTTTTTTTTTTTTTTGCGATACTGGGGATCGAACTCAGGACCCTGCGCTTGCTAGGCAGGCGCTTATTCCACTGAGCTATACCCCCAGGCCTAATCCTAGTTTTGTAAGGAATTTCTGCACTGATTTCCACAGGGAAAGAAGAAAAAGAAAGAAAGAAGGAAGGCAAAAGGTATAGATACACAGATAGATGATAGATAGAGATAGACGTAGATGCAGATATAGACATGGATAGCTGATCACTGTACTGCTGATGTCTGGTGGTTTATTGAAAGGAACAGTTAATGCTGGATTTTTTTTGTTTTGACCAATGTTGCATACTTACACCTGGTAATCTGAGAAACTGATTTGAAGATAACAATCTGTAATAGAACAATCATTGGTGATTTCCAAAAAAAAAAAAAAAGAAAAAGCTAGTATTTTGTGAGAATATTTGAAAATTACACTTTTTAGGCTATTAAAAATGGTGGAGTAGAGAGTAGGTGCCAAATACAGCTTCTCTGTAACCTGGAAGCAGGATGCCTGGTGAATAATAATCCGGTGAAGGGGGAAGAAGTAGCAGACCTCTGAGAACTGGGAAGGTGCTGATAGGAGAACTAGAAACTACGGAGAACCTAGAGAAGTGGAGTACAGTGCAGAGAAAAGATTAAAGCAGTCTGAAAAGCCGATCCTGGCTCTCATGGAGGGAGAAACATCTCCACTGACACAAGAAGACAGTCAGCAAACCAGGGAAAATAAGAGCCTGGACTGGCAGTGGGGCCTCAAGAAAACCCCATAATATTTGTAAACTGCCAAAAAGAGGATCGATTTTTACTGTGAAACTGATCCTTCCATAAGTGAGGCTGCAGTTGGAGGAGTCCAGTACAGTGCCTGCTACATTAGAAAGGGTTTCATTGGGAGCCATTTTGGGAAGTGGGCAATTTTTAAGACTGGGCTACAGAACAACTAGCAAATACTCGTATTTCAGAGTTTCTGGAGACATCATCATCCTATGATAGTCATTACGTGGGAGACAGGCACAACAGAGAGTCAGGAATAGAGAGCAGGGCAAACATAGGCTCCTCCAGAGAAGTTTAGGCTCAGGCTGAGTAGGACACAGGTTCTGCACTTCATGGTGAGAAGCCAGGACTACTGTGTGTGGCTTTTAGAGGGGACTGAATCTAAATGGGTTGGCATTAATTCCCGTAGTCTGACTGAACCTGAGCCCTACTGTCTACATGCAGCACAGACTTCAGGGACCTGTTTTCTTTCCTTAACAACCAGCATGATCAGGGTAATGGCTTAGCTTGGGCAAGTGTAACAGCCTGGAGTGCAGATGCAGGGGCCTTTAAGTGTGTGAGGGAGGAAGCTCATAAGCATATTGCTATGGCAAGCAGAGATTTTAAAAGGTTCGTTTTGCTCTTTATTTTTTGTTATATTTTGACCAATTTTGCATGCTTATATCTAGTGATCTGAGCAACGTATATAACGACAACAATTTGCAGTATAACAACCACTGGTAAACTCCTATCATCCTGTCTAGTGAAACTATGTATTGTCTCTAATGTTCTTTTAAATTATCATTTCCTTATTCCTTTTAATGATTTGTTTAATCTTCTTGCATCTGGTAATCTGAGCAACTTTGTTGAAGATAACAATATGTAATGTAACAGCCACTGTTACTTCCTATAATTTGTTTGGAAACTCTATCATTTTTAATGTCCTTGCTTTGTTTTGTTTGTATTTTGCTATTGTTCTTTTTTTGTACTATTTTCTTTAAAATAATAAATTCTTTAAAAAAGAAATGACATCCAGGATTTGGAGGCAGATTTATTTAATGTCAGATGGCCACTGACAAGGACCCCATCATTATAATGTCAGGTCTTGAAGGCCCAGGGAGGGAGGGTTTTATGGAGTTGCAGAGGGAGGGGGAGTACAGAGTCAGGTACTTGACTGTCTTTGATTGGTTCTTACAGTACACATTATAGAGATCAGCTGTGCATCACAGTGGCCAGCCATTTCTAAGAGAGAGAAGCATCTAGAAGTGCAACAGGAATTATCATCTGGGCAACTGATCTATACTCTTTGGAGGAACATTTTCTGTTATACTGTTAAACTAAGCAGAGAAAGCCATGGTTTAGGATGCACAGATGAACAGTGAAACTGGAGGGACTACAGCCCAAGTGGCAATCATTAACTGACCATGCCCAATAGGAAAAGCAGGACAGGATTCAGCACTCACAAAGGAAAATGGGAACGCAAGACAAAATAGTTCTTCACAGAGATTCCCTATCCCTCCTCCATACCTGATGGATGCCAGTACGGTAGACCCTGCTCTCTCTTTCCTTATGTTCTCTTTTTTGTTACTTTTATCTAATTCCATTACTTTTCTTTTACTCAATAGGATCCCTTACATAGCACTTTCCCTCTTCATTCTCATGTTTTTGTTATTTTGCAAACTTTACCTCTTTCCTTATCATGTGTCCCAACCATTCCATCTTTACTAATATTAACATAAAGCTTTATTAATATTTAGATAAGTATTAACTCTATGCCTTTATTTTCAATTCTTTTCTATTCAATTCTTTTTATAGTAGTACTGTATAGCTGTTGCATTTAGTATATATTGAATATATGTCAATATTTGATTTGTCTCTGCCTAAACGATAATTATGTATCTCTTTTCTATGGTTAAAGGTGGTAGAGAGGTAGCTTTTATTGGTTCTTATGAAATGTCCATATCCAGTCTGCTCTTGGCTCTCTTACTGTTGCTGATTTTGTTGCTATTGTCAAGGTGGTATAGTTATTGCTAGGTCAATATCTGGTTTATATTTGTGTCATCAACAATGCTGGAATTCATTTTTGGAAAATCATGTGCTGGGCCAATTTCATTGTCCTCTCTCCTTCCAAATTGACTGAGATGTTTGGATCTTGGGACAGTTGGCTAGAAAGCTCTGCCAGTATATAAGAGACCTTTTTAATGAGTTTCTCTCTTTGAGATGCCCTTGGATGTCATTCAGCACTGAATTACAAAGAGAGAACAACTACTTGTGACATCAACAGCCAAAGAAACACTTAAATAATAATATATAATTTAGACATTGTTTACTAAGTTTTCTACTATTTCAATAACTCTGGGATAGAATTATTGTAGAGAATAAATGGGAGCTACAAAAGCATACAACGGATTAAAAATAAAGGAAGATGTGATTTGCTCCCCACATCAGAGTACCTGTGGACCTTGGTGAGTGCCTTCCAAACGTCTCCTGAGGGTTGCAGGAGTGCTCTTGCCTCTCGCCTATCGCCATGCTCTCTCTTCAGAATCCCTTTCATGTTCCATCACGTAGAAATCTCACAACTCTTAGCTAGCCATCTTTCACCATTAGGCAATCGCAGCCTTTCTTTGCTGAAGATACATACTTAGGATACATCTCGTGAAGGTAGCTTTTACAGTCACCAGACAGGAAACTGATGCAAAATATGAAAATATTTCCTTCAATTCTCAGAATTATGTTTTTATTTCCCAAGAACCATCACATTTAATATTTGTTCATTTTGATTAAAACAATTCTCAATTTTATTTTCATTACATACCAATATATTTCAATAAAACCATTTAATAAGTAATGTAGAAAACTTCTAGAAGCCAAACTAATAAATTTGCATGGTTATTTTACTTGTAGTGAAAAATAATGTTTCTTTATACTGGGATAACAATACACTCCTTGTATTCTATGATAATGACATGATTAACCAATCAGAGGTCAAAAAATGAAACTGTTAACAAATGAACTTTTAAAAATGAAGAAAAATTAAATCCATACATCACTTGCAGAATGGAGCTTATACTTCTCCAAGATTTGTTGGTGTTATTCCTGGAGAAAACTGGATAAATGTTTTTGGTTCTAGGGCTGCAAGTCTAAGAGTAGAAAAGCACCTGGGCTGGGCTTCGCAACTTAAGGAACTGAAAGTGGGAGATGCGCTGCGCTGGTGTTGTGCTGGCACACCGCACGCTGTAATCATGTTTCCATTGAATAATCCACGACTGCAACACATCTGGCTGAGATCAGGTGCTCTAGAGACTACTTTATATGCAGAACCCCTTTAGCCTTGTAAAGATGAGACGGAGCGTGGAGGACAGCATTTGTGCTTCTTGAATCTGACTGCAACGTTATCATCAGCAATTGTGCACCTGAGTCCTGGTAAGACTTTGAGGAGAAGGCAAGCTTCATTTCTACTTCCTTTTGCATCTTTCAGTGAATACATTCGATATATTCAAGTAACGGTTCTGTCCGATTTTCCCGTCATCGTTAGTCACATGTTAACATTTGGCAACACAATGGCCACAAGTGTTTCTTCATTACGAAGTTAGATCAGATGTCTCTAAGCTAAAAAGGTAGTCAGTCAATTTTTGAGTTTAGTATTCTTTGTAATGTATATGATGCATATGCAATAGTGTATAGTTTTAAATTCTGGCTATATTAATTTCATAAAAAGTCCTTACATTTATCTGAAATTCTGTTACTGAAAATCTGTGAAACTCACTTATTATCTTACAGTGTTTACTAACTTCCTTTAGTTTCCCTTTCTTGTATTTATTTTGCAGAAATATTTTGCACATGCACAGATATATGTTTTTTATCTCCTTGTTATATGGAGAACAATATACAATAATCGTTTATATAGCTTATAATTTCTCACTTTTGCAAGATATATGGAAGTTATTGTAATTAAGCTATAATATCTCCTCATTTTTAATGTAGCCAAACATTACTTAATTGAGTGATTATGCATAGTTAATCTCGTAGTTAATCCAGAAACTCTCCATATGTGGGCAAGTAGGTGATTGGCAATATTTTTTGCTAATTATAAACACTGCTAAAATAACCATATTCCTGTGTTCATATTAACAATATTGATTCTGATAATTGAGATATTAGGAAAAATGTAAATTGATGTATAAGTTTCTTGGTAGGTTTTCTTACTAGGTTTTCCTACTAGGTTTCTTACTAGGTCTCCATCTAGAAGAGTTGTACTAAATTGTCCTCTCACTTGCAAATATGTGTTTGCATCCGTTTTCCATAGCCTTAGCCACAGAAAATGTTTTCACGGTTTTGAAATTTTCCCCAGCCTGAAAGACTAGACTTGTGTGCTGTGTACTGCTTTAATTTGTACATTCCTAACTATGATTAAACTTGAACACTTTCACATACTCAAGAGCCATTTTTACCTGTTTAAGTATTTTTCTATTCTCATTAGATTTTTGGTTATTTGTCCTCAATTTATGAGAATTCTTCCAATATAAGTGATATTGGCACTTTTTCTGTGGTCTATGATGGAAGTATTTTCTATTAGTTTGTTAATTGCTTTTGAACTGCATAGTGTTTTTGCCATTCAAATAAAAACTATGAACTTACCCTTTGTCTTAGTGACTCCTCAACTTCAGTTATAGTTAGAAAGTCTTTGCCTACATTTGGTTTAATGAGGAATTCACCCTGCAAGAGCATTTATACATTTTCCTCATACAGGTTTTGTATAGTTCTTGTCAAATATGCATATGATTTTCTGTTGTGATTATAAGTGAGGATTATTCTTTCAGAATGTTTACCTATATTTCCTTCCATAGGTCACATGGTTTTAATTTGTACATTTCTATCAGTATTCCATTTTGAGCATATTGTATGGGGTATGGATCCAATTTTATATTGTTTTCAAATGGCTATCCAGTTATCCTTACACAACGTAGGAAAATCTCATCTTTATTCTCAGAAATTTGTACTTTTGCCTCCATCACATACTATATTCATGTTTAAATTTGAGTGTAATTTTGGATTTTTCTAACTTGCTAATTAATTAGTATATTTTAATATCTGCCTTATATTATTGCAGTATTTATGGTAGGACTAATTAATGCTTGTTTTTCTCTTTTAGTGTTTTTATGGCTATTGTTGTATGTTTCTTTTCACATATGAAATTTAGAAACCACTCAAATCCATAAAATAATTTGCTTCTACATTCATTGAGATTATAATGAATTTATAAATTAAGATAGGTACATTTGCCATCTTTATACTATTAAATTATCCTAAAAATTGTCCTAAGAAATGCATTTCAATTTGTTCAAATTTATATTTGTATTGCAAAAGGCTTTGTGCATTTTCCTTACATAGATGTTGTACAGTTCTTATCAAATTTACTGCTAGATATACTGTAACCTTCTGTGTTGTCTTTATAAATGATGATTCTTAAAAATAGTTACTATTTGTGTATATGGCTACTGATTTTCCTCTCTAAATATTTTATTAGTGTCTCTCTGTACTGCATAATGATTACATCCATTGTGGGGGGATGGTACATATGCACAACTCAATTCTTCTTTTCAGTCCCCCTCCCAATCCTTCTCCCAACTCTTGGTCTTCTTTCCATTTGCCAAAGCTCTTGTTCCATTTTTTTCTATTCTTTTTGTTTCCAATCTTTACCCCACCCCTCCTTCTCCCCCTTGTATCTTTTATGACCATTGTTTCTTTTTTTTTTTTCTTTTGGCTCGAGGAATAGAACTCAATCAAGTCCTTCCATTTGCCAGATAAGCATTATACAGCTGAGCTCTCTCCTTGGCCCTACTCCCTGCATCATTTTTTCCCATTTGAAAAAGATCTTTCTACTTCCTATTTATCTCTTGTCTTGCTCTTTATATTTTGTATTTATCATATGAAAGTAAGGGTTTATTTTTGATAATTTTTTATTGTTTCTATTAACTTATAAATTCTTCAAGATTTTGCTCTATAGCTCAAGGTGACAGAGAAATGAGAAGTATTTCTCAACTCCTAAAATGAGACAGCCCTCCTCTTCTGTCTGTGGACATAGGAGCTGTTAGTTCTAGGGTGTTTACACTCCAGACTACATAAGCGCCATCTTTTCCCCAGTGGTCTCAGTCCTTCAGACTCTGAAATGAAACACTGCCTTTACAGAATATCTAGCTTCTAGGTGGCAGATCATGGATCACAGAATCTCCATAGTCACAGTTGGAACTGGATATCTATATATCTATTCATCCATATGTATAGATACAGCTCACATCTGCAACTTGGAGAAATAGTATGCAGGGTAGCATTAAAAAGCTCAGGGAAATATTACAATAAATGAACTGAACTTGGTCAACCACATTTGACCCAGTATCTCCGAAACACATTCTCTTACAGAATCTTTCAAATAATATGATCTCAGAATTTTTCTCAAGCATCAAAAATTTACAAAATACGCTTTTTGAAGATAAAAAACCTGCTTCAGTAAAAGTTTGATGGCATGGGAATTGTGTTATTTAAAATGAAACGTGACAATATGAAAGAACAATATTCTACTACTTGAAAATGTATTTATATAGGGCTATGCAGAAGTATGAACTGAGAAATGTTAGCTTACTAAAACAAATGACAGCTGAATGTTCGCTGAGAAGTAGGCTACAAGTTTTAAAAGTATATTACACCTCTTTTTCAGAATGTTTCAAAATGTGACTATGGAATACATTGCTTTTTATTTTGTGGGGAGGCAGGTCAAATATTGGTTTTCAGAGAAGGTGTTGAATAGTCCTTGTCCAAAGAAATTATTATTAAAAGCTGAAAATGACAAAATGGAAACTTCTATTTAAATAAACAGGCAAAATCTAATTGTAATGGAACTATGCGACTGTAAAAATCCCAAGAGCAAATGACATTATCTTAATTAAAAAGGTAAGTCTTTGTTTACCTCTTCCCTAAGTTCTCTTCTATTAATTAAGTTTTTGGCACTGTGAAAACACTGTGTCTTCGGCACAGGAAACTGAGATTTTCTTTTGCTGGAGGCAGCACCGGGGAGCAAGCCCATGGACCCTAAGTAAGCACCTACCACGGAAAGATACATCAGACCCGATTTTATTTTTTGATTGCAGCACTATTCAATGCCTTCTCTGAAAACCAATATTTCACCTGCCCACTCACAAAATAAAGAATAATATAGTGTATGATCACATTTTGAAAAATGGTGAAAAAAGCTGTAATATACTTTTAAAATTTATGACACATAAAACCAATTCAAGTAAAGATTTGTTGAAAATTTAATTTCTGCTTTGCAAAAACAATAATAGTAACCTAAAAATAACTGGAAAATAGAAAGAGAATCCATAGAATTTCTAGAAGAGAACTCAGAGGATCCATATTTTTGCCAGCAATCTAGGTCACAAGAAAGGCTAGTTATCTATAGCTTGGAGACATCTCATATGAATCTGTCAGAGTGTTTGCCCTTTGTCATACTAAAATTACATATCTGAAGAATTTGTTTTCAAATCAGATCCATTATTTTAAATTTAAAAATGATACCTGTTTACATAATAACCTCCTGTGTAGGGACCAAGAGTTTTAATTCAAATGGTCACACTACTGCCGTGTTTCTCTGAGATACCAAGAACAGTGATAATCATTATGGTGGTAGTGGTGCTGGTGTCTTCCGTGTTCCATAAATTATTTTGAGAACTTCCCATGAATGAACTTACCAAATCATCACCAAGTCTCTTGGGAGAGAGGAGAGAGGAGCTGCTATTACTGGCGCCTTATGAGAAGAAAACTGAGGGTACAGAGAAAATTAACTTGCCATGCTCACACAGCCAGACAGTGTCAAACTCTAACTCTGAACTCTGAACCTGAGGCTCATATGATAAAGTATGTCACCCCATGACCTGTCTCCAAATATCAAGAAACTATAAAACTGCATGTAGTAGAAAAGGAAAATTTTCATTTAGAATTTTAAAATAGGAAATATAAACAAAAGAAAGACAAATAAGTTCACCAGGGTGTTGGTTTGCATACTGTATATCCTTTAGTTCACATACTACTTGAAATATTTTTGAAAACATACACACATGGTCAAGCATGCACATACACACTATATATATATATATGTATACATATATATATATATAATACATATATGTCATTATTTGCTATGGATATGCAATAATGATAGATTTTTATTCTAGTAATTATTATAATTTCTAGAGCTTGCATTTACTCTCTAACTTTTAGATTATTGATGAGTAAATATATGTTACACTCCTACTTCTCAAAAGTACAAATAGGTGGGTCTTCAATTTGTTAGTGCAGTCTGGATCTACGTGCAATAGGAAAAATATATCAGTATTATCTGTTAAATAGGTAGCCTGAAAAATTTTGCTTTACTTCACCTTGAAGCCCTTTCTTAGAGAAACAACACTCGAGAGAGAAAGAACAAGCTCATGAAGAACGTCAAGCCAGTGTATGGTAGGCCTCTGTGAGGAATTGTAAAAAGGTAGATAAATATGACTTATTAAGAGAGTTAGTGCTGTAAACTTGTGCAGTAGCTTAGCCACGGACTTACTAACGTTTTGCACACAGTTGATGTATATCCCAGGTACTGCCCAGGTACCGCATCAAATTCAGTTGGTGTCACGTTTGCCACAACACAATCAGTCATAGTGTTACTGACCCCTGACCAATTAATTATCCTGCTTATTCCTTAAATTTGGAATCTCTGATCTGTACCCTGCCAAGGTCATCCTGTTTTTAAATTCTGTGAGTATTTTCTCTATGGTGTCACTCAGAAATTTGTTTTTACTATGTAGTGATTTTTAAGACACTTCTGTATTACTTCAAAATCCTATAAATTATACACATCTCCTGTTTGGTCAACTCGTATTCTTTAGGACTCTTTTAATGGAGTAGGACAAGTGCAAATGAAAAGTCCAATGGCAAATGGAACTATCTGCTAAAATAATGGGGTGCAATTTCAGAGACAAAGCGACCAACCCAATCCAAAGACTTGCAGGTATCAGATCTCTCTTCCCTATGTCTAGTTTTCTCTCTCTGCCTTATTCTCTTCTATAAATTAGCATTTTTTTGTGTGCCAGAGATAAAGTCCTCAGCTTCCTCGTTGGTCTTATTTCTCCAACAAAGACACTCTTTCCTTCCAGTTCTAGTCAGAACATAAACTAAATCTTGCGATTGGTCCCTTTGGGCCAAGAGATTGTCCTCAGAGAACACTACAGTCAATGGATGAGGTACTCAAATTGGGGCTTCATCAGAGCTGCTCAGTAGTTCAGGAGCAGCAGAACACTACCCCAGTTAGAGAAGGATGTGTCTGAGAAGAAAAATTATGGAAATAATTAAAAATCCACCACCATCTTCTTCAATTTCCGAGTAACGTGTTTAAATATAATATCTGCATGGACCTTCTATATTCAAATTGGACTAGTCTTCCTACACTTGATATTTATTTTCCATGGTTACTCTCCAATGTCTTCTTTTACTAGAGTTAACTAGTTAATACCATTTATTCAGGCTCTCTGATTTGCTAGATGCATGATTTTAGGCAACTGTGCTCTCTCAATATCAACTCCCATCCCTAAACTGGGGATGCTAATTGTATTAACCTCATTCGTTATGGAGCGTAAATAAACTCAGAATGTATAGAACACCTAAGAAAGGGCTTGTCACGTAGCATACTTCCATAGCTGTACATGGAAGAACCTACTGGACAGGTAAAATAATAAAATAAATGAGAAAAAATTCTAATTTTAATTAGTTATATCTGCTTGTATAAATTTCCCTACCAAAAAGTTGCAATTCTCTAGATATTCCAGGTCTATGGTTTCAAGATTTAGCTAAAATTTATTTCTGTGATTCTGATAATAATTCTGTATTGATTTACTTTGTACAATTTTCTTTAAATTATCTAATAGAAGGCTTAGCATTTATACAAATAAAACAGCAACATCATTTGCATGTATATGTTCTCATGAAAAATGAGTTTTTAAAAAATTAGGATAAGATTTAGCTCTCAGTTTATCTGCACATTTCAATTTCCATTCTTTATGCCTTGATATGGTTATTTATAGCCTGGAAACTGCATATTATATTCAAAAACAGATTAGGCTGTGCAATCTGCTATTGTCCTTCTGGAAGGGTACAGATAAGGCCAGAAAAAAATAGGCAAACAAAAGTGATAAGCTCCTTAATAGAGGTTTTGGAAAGCTTTCATTTTGTTCTATTTCCACAATAATGGGGAAATAATTTCTGCTCAGAAAACTTTCATTTCCCTTGATATCCATATTATGGTGGCCTTTGGGCACCTTGGCCAAACCATGGATTATTCCCTACTTTAATTGTCTTCTTTAAGATTCTTTTGCAACTCTCTGGTGTGTTCACTGGGTAGTGTTGAAAGAGCCCACGAAAGTCACTTGTTTGAAGATTCTGCTCACTTTCAGTGGGAAGAAGGGTCACTAAGGTGACCAGTGAGTGTGTTTTTTGTTCTGGATTTTTTTGGTACCAGAAATTGAACTCAGGGCCTCCTACTTAGCAGGCAGACACTGTGCCGCTGAGCTATCTTCCCGGCCAGTGAAGGTGTTTTTTTTTTTTTTTTTTTTTTTTTTTTTATAGCCAAGAAAACTTGAAGGAACCTCTTCACTGTTTCTGATTTCCAATTAGATTTTGGGCACAGACATCTCTGAAGCCTCAGCTCTGACAGGAAGAGTGCTGGTCAGGTAGTGAGCATAAGGGCAAGCACAGTTCCTAATTCTTGAGGTAGGACTTAAACTCTAGTATTAGATGACATATTATATGAGAAAATACTAGCTGAAAATACTATCCTACAAATTCTCATCATCAGTTGCAGGGAAGGAAAAGAGAGACTTTTGAGCAGGAGTTGAGTCTACTCAGAAGGTACGTTGGAAGAAGAAAAGGTCTTTGGCAAAACCACTGACAAAATAGCCTTGATTTGGTCAGACTTTGGCCTCTTCTGTTTTCCCTGTGAAATTTCTCCCAATACTTTCTCATCTTCCCTGACAGCATTGGCCCCAAGTGTTTTCCTTTAGTGTTTTAGTGATTTCCTGTGTTTTTATGTTTTGGTGGTACTTAGGGTTGAATTCAGGGCCTTCACACTGAGTTCCACCTTTATCACACACTCACCCCCCTTTTTGAGATGGCATTTTGTTAAATTGCTAAGTTGCTCAAGCTAAGCTCAAACTTGTGATCCTTCTCCCGAAGCCTCAGATTCTTGTTTACGTGATGCTAGAGACATAACTCTAAGATGCCTCACAATATCCCTCTGCCCCTTGTATGTCCACCCTGTGTAAGCTCATACCCTGGAATGTGGGTGGGACCATGATGTGGCGAGGTTAGAGTTACTCGGGTCACTGTTACCACAAATCCTTCTCAGAAGACTGAAGAAAAATTCTTCTTTAGCCTTTGAAGAAAAAACCTCTCATGCTGTGAAAGGGTCATTCATTTGGGACCTAAGGGAAATTCTTTTCAAAAAGTTTTTTTTTCTAAGTATTTAGCAAATATCATCTATTTATCCCCCTGGAAAATTCTTCTGATTCTTATTCTGTCAAGGACACTGTTACTGAACCAAACCAAATAAACAATCAAACTAGGTCTAAAGACCATTGAGGGTGGGGGAGAGTCTATGATATTTGGAAATTTGAGTTGGGTAGCCATTATCAAATTATTTTCTACTTCCAGGATTCAGTTATGGAATAATGTCATGTGAAGTTTGGTATGCATAGTGAAAGGTTTACATGGTTCTTCCTGATGTTTCTCAATCACATTAGTGTACACCAAGAATGACAAAATGATAAGAAAACCAACCCTTATCAGTCATGTAGTATGCTTTGGAAATTTTTAACAGTTTAACTTATCGACATATTTAAGCCTTAAAATTATCTTAGTCACTATTACTATGCCTATCTTAATGGTCTTAAAAGGAAAACACAAGAAATTAAATAATTTTCCAAGGTTACATGGATAATAATAATAAACTGTCTAGCACTTGTATTGTTCTCTATGTATGTTAATTAATTCAATCTTTACAACAACCTTGTCAATTAAATACCATTATTACTTTCATTTTAGAAGTAGGGAAACATAGACAATAAAAACATCATTCATTTAGAGCACTTTTCTAAACACTTTTTGAGTGTCTATTTTTAAATAAATACATATTAAATATAAATTATATGTATTCATGGTATGCATTGTAATGATCGCATAGTGCATACAGAATGTATCATGTATGAGAATATCCATCCATTCTAAAGACTTTACTGATACAGATTAATTAACCAAGTTTTTTTTTTTTTTTTTTTTTTTTTTTTTTTGCGGTACTGGGGATCGAGCTCAGGACCCTGCGCTTGCTAGGCAAGCGCTTATTCCACTGAGCTATATCCCCAGCCCCAATTAACCAAGTTTAAGAGGTTTGACATTTATAGTAGGCATTACCACAAACATTGCTTCTTAAATTCCAAATCCACTCAGCACTTCTAGTTTATCTTCCTTGAGGGATTTGCTGGCTAAGTGTGTCAGTTTTCTACTGAGAAATGTCCAATGACTCCATTTTTCACTGACCAATTCCAATTTATGACGTTCATTTAGGGTGTTGTGTGACTTTACTTCAGTGTTACTTCTAGTTGTGTAATCTGCTATGCCCGAATGGGTTCCCCAGGCTCAGTCAAATTGTCAAAGGTAATGTTCCCTATACCTCCGTGTTCACAGCTCTGTGGTTTTTTTTTTTCCTTTTTTTTTTTTTTCGGTACTGGGGATCGAACTCAGGACCCTGCGCTTACTAGGCAAGCGCTTATTCCACTGAGCTATATCCCCAGCCCCAGCTTTGTGGTTTTGTCTTTTAGTTCTGGCCACCTGGAGGGGCCTGTTCCACTTCTACCTGTCCAAATACCATTTCCCTTCAATTTTGTATGAAGTTCTCTATGAAGATTTTGTTTCATTCTGCAACCAGATATTTTGCTTCCTTTTCATTGCAAATATTTGATGGAACATATCACACTGAAGTTTATATTTTGGCCTTTTCTCACTTCTATATCTTCTCTATGGGTTATGTTACTTTGGGGGGGATATTATTCATATGGAATTAAAGTATCTGTTATTATTAGTTATACTGTGTGGATTAATTCATTCTAAGTCCTCTTCTAAGGGGCTTTTAATTTAATTTAATTTTTATTTTTAAAAAAGTACAAAAAAGAACAATAGCAAAATACAAACAAAACAGCACAAGGATGTTAAAAATGATACGAGGTTTGAAACCAAATAATAGGGATTGACAGTGGTTGTTATATTACATATTGTTGTTTTCAACAAATCTGCTCAGATTATCAGGATGTAAGAATAGAAGATTGATCAAATCATTAAAGGGAATAAGAAAATAATAATTTAAAAGAACATTAGAGACAATACATAGTTTCACTAGACAGGATTGTCAATGATTTAATTGGTGAAAGACAAATATTGCTCTTTAGTCTGCAGGGTCCTTTCCTCAGTTTCTTTTAATTGTCTGTGTGTAAGGTTAGGAAAGGCTGCAATCGATATAATGATGACGAAACTAAAAATATGGAAAAAAGTGTACTGAAGCTTCTTCTGGGGGATGCGCCAAATTCTGTTGTTGAGTCTTACCTAATGACTGACAAAATCTTTGTCCCTGTAGAGTTTAGGTTGCAGTTGGAAGAAACAATAAACATAATAAATAAATTATATATCAAATAGTGTTATAATAAATGGTACGACTGAATAGATGAAGGTAAAAAATGGTTGTAACACAAGGTGAGGAAAGTTGGGTGTGGTGAGGGGAGGAATCATTGAAAATGCAATAGCTGAGTAAGAAGAGCTGTCCAAGAAGGGTGTGTCCTTCCTTGAATGTGAGTTATAAATTTGGAAGGAGTGGATATTTTGCTGTTACTAGAGCAGGGAAAAAAAACCCAAAATTTTCTTAGTCTTGGTTCAATTAAGTGTAATAATAAATATTTTGAATTTGTTGTGTTTTTACATTCCCAGTCTTTTAGCTAAATGTAGAATTTGAGTGAACTGTTCTTGGCTATGTGTTCTTTGAAAGGTTAAACCGGGTTCATGTTGTTAAGGGCTGAACTGTATCTTAATAAAATTTGTATGTTTAAGTCCTAACCCCTAGTATCTCAGAACGTTACTGTATTTTGACATAGGATCTTGAAAAAAGCAAATAAGATTATATAGATGCCCTTTAATGCCATGGCTTATATCTTTATGAAAAGAGGAAATAACTGCACAGATGATGAATAATTAAAGGAGTAAACTGTGAGGACACCCTGAGAAGAAGGCCGTCCATAAGCTCAAATTGCCTACTCCTTGGGCTTGGACTCTGGTCTCCAGAAATGTAAGAAAATACTTTTTTGTTGTTCAGCTCAACCTGTTAATGGTGTTTTGTTATTGCATCCTCAAAAACTAAAACATATGATTTATACTTGTTGAAAATAAGACATAAAATCTTGAAAGAGTTTTGAAATTGGCAATTCAGATTGAGCACAAAGTTTAGTCTGTGCTTTGCTCTAACACCTGCTCTGTGTAAAGATGCAACCACAGATGTTAGTGATACTGGTGCCAGGTGATGCAGCTGACCTCGATGCTGGTCTTCAGGGATGCTTGTCTCTTGGTATTCATGCCTCATATAATTTGCCATTCTCTGTCTTATGTTCTATTTTTGGACCACTGGCTCAGGAAAAGTTAACCTCCATGTTATATATGCAAGCTCCCTATGGAGAAGTCTAAAATGAAGACTCCTGCCATCTACCAGCACTAATGTACCTACCACATGGAAGAATGATCCAAGGAACAGGTTCCCAAACTCTAGCATGGTTGTTAGATGACTGAAAACCCAACAAGCTAACTTCAAACTTGTGAGAAGTCCCTGGGAGAGAACTCACTTACCCAACTCCTAAATATATGACACATGTTTACTGGTGTTTTTGTCCACCAAATCTTTTTCTCTTTCAGTCATTTATTCTTAGTAACTATTAGTACCTTTTAAAATTAAGATTATTGGTACAATTTAGATATACCTAATGATTACATTAATTATAGGGAATTTGTACTTGCTATATACTCTGAGATTGAAAAAAATTCACCAAATTTTAGGCAACTTCATAGGTTAAAAAAAAATAACTAATACAGCAAAATAAAGCTCATCCTGTTTGTAATGGAAGATGCAGCTGCACTCCCATGTTGAGTTTATCTCAAAATATGAAGAGAAGAAAAACTTATTGCTAGTTCTTCTGTCCTCAAACTAACTTAACTATTAGTGTTATGAAAAGATTTTTGCAAATCTAATTAAAAGTCATTAATAATTTCACTTTTAAGTCACTGAGAAATATATTAGCCTGGATGGGTCTCGCTTAGTTAGAAGATTTTTTAGAAGAGATTTTGGATCTTCCATGGTAGACTCTCACTTGTAGACAAAAAGTTTTATTTTGTGTTCTTGAGACTCTGGTCAGCTTGAATTCTTTTCTTCGTACTGCCTAACTTGTTTAGCTAAGCCTCCAACAATGAGGAAGTAAATTTTAAGAATTAATTTTTTACTTATTTAATTTACACCTTTCTATATATTAATCTACATAGTTATGTGGCTATATATATATATACTATATATAAATATGCATGTTAATTAACTATGCAGATTAAATTATACATATAATGTGTTATACACACACACACACACACACACACACACACACAGTGTAATCGCTCCTGCTGGTTTCATTTCTCTGCGTAATCCTTGAATAATATAATTAATAAACACAAATCACATTGGATTGAACAAATTACTGTTTGCTTAGGTGAAGCAATCATAAATTGACAATCAATTTAAATCAATTTTCTGAAAACTAATTTGTTATATATACATTTAACCAATTTTAAAAATAATTTACATCCACTAACTGTAGTTGACTATAAATTTCTCAGGTGATGGCAAAGATACTATGAATAAGCTACCCATTTTTTCGGAAAAAATAAATGTCAAACCAAAAGGGTAACATATGTCTTCTGAGAGTATAAACTCTTTCTGAAGTTAGCAATTTATACTTCTTCTGTAAGTATGCTCAGACTTCAACCAAACTTCCTTTCACCTTAGGTCCTTCCATCTTTTCTATTCTTTACATGCTGCTCAGGAAAAGGAGTTTATATTTAAGGTCTCTGTTTCTTCCACTAACATCCCTCTACCAAAATAGTCCTTCATAGTCTCTCTGCTCTGTTTCAAGGTCTTTCTTTCTCTGATCTTATTAGCTCGTTGAAGTTCACCCTAGGTTGTTTTTAATGTTTCTTTATATTCTTTTGTAAGGACTGTTATCCCACATGCATGGCTTCAGTATCCAATCAGTTTCCAGTGACTCTCAAGCCATAACAATACTTGTATTGTCACGGCTTGTGTCTAGATGTCCTGCCAAAGCCTCATGCAGTCACGGGGAGGGGGATTGTCAGAGGTGGTTGGGCCTAGAGTGTGTGGTGATGGGATTAAGTGTGTGTGATTGTTAAATTGGTCCACTGATTGGTTGGGAACAGTTCTGGCCAGGAATAAGGGTGTGAGTGGTACACTGCCTAGGGTGGGTACCCTCATGGGACAGAAGGAGGGCTAATGTGTTCTCCCCTGCGGGCTTGCTGGTGGACTGTCTCTCCTTTGCAGTGCCCCTTTGCCATGCCAACTTGCCTCGGAGCAAAACAAATATGGACTGAAGCCCCTACAAACTATTCCAAGTGAACCGTTCCTCCCTTCACTTGTGGGTGTTGGGTATTTTTGTCTCAGCAACTGGAATAGTACGTAAGACAGGTATCATCATTTCAGTGTCACTTTTATGCAGCCATTTATTTAATATCTCTGCTCAGGAGTCCAAAAAGTACTTCTAAGTCAACAAAGCTGAAACAGCTAACGATTTCCCCCCCAAACCTGTCCTCTTTTGGTAGTGGTCAGTGTAATAAAGAATGCCAGTATTCAAAGCACAATTTTTAAAGTCATTTATTCTTGTGTTTCACTCCTTTATTCTCAGCATGTGTCATATTTACCACTATGTCCTGCTAATTTTATTGTCTAGAATCTGACATTTCTTTGTGTATAAGTCACTGTAATATAATTTTAAGCCACTTTAACCTTGAAAATACACTGTTAAAGCTTCCCAAGGAGGCTCCCTGGAATCACACTTGCTCGAAAACCTTCAGTTCACACTTTATTTGCAAGGAACTATTTTCAAGCCCTCAACCTCACCTTGTTACATCCAGGCTTTAAGTACCTGGGTGGCCTGTTAACTCCCCGTAGCTTTCACAGGATTTCTTGCCATTCTGTCTGCATCTACTGTCTCAATAATACTTACTTTTTAATTTCTGCTATTGAGTGATATCCCTTCTCGGTTTGAGGAATGAAAATGCTGTTCTGTGCGTGGGATGCCATCCCCAGCCGTGCACTTGCTTATTTCACTTCAGTTCATTATTTGGATCTTAGGTCAAGTGGGATTACTCGGAGAAGAATTTCTTTTTGTCCATGCTCAGAGTCTCCTACCATAACTTCTGAAGCATCTTAATATTTTTTTAGCTACACTGTAAGTTCTATTAGAAAAGACAGCATGCATCTATTTTATCATTATATTTCACGGTGTCAGAAGAGACCCAATATATAGTAGACACAAAATAGATGAAGAGAAACACAATAAATAAGTGGTGGAATAAATCACTATTGCAACATTCTGGATAGTTTCTTCTAAAGTACTAGTTTTAGAGTTCTGGAAACTTCAGGACTATGACCCCATGGGGTACTGTATTTATTCCTTCAAAATTATATATACTTTGTATTTGCAGTTTCTAGATCACAGGTGATTTTTAAAAAATCTGTTAGACCTCGAATGACTAGTGATGTTGAACTTTATTTCACATATTTATTTGCTATTTCTACTTCATCTGAGAAGTGTCCATTAATTTCAGAGCCCCATTTTTGGACTGAGTATTTAAATTTGGGGAGTCTGATTTTTTGAGTTCTTCATATATTCTAGATGTTAGACCTTTGTCTGAGGAACATCTGGCAAATAATATTTCCCACACTGAGGTTTGTCCCCTCACCCTAGTGGTTTCTTTTGCTGTGAAAAATCTTTTTAATAAGATAATATCCCAGTTGTTGATTCTTTGTAATATTTCTGTGCAATCAGAGTGTTATTCATAAAGTCTTTCCTTACACCTATGTCCTCAAGAGATTTACCTACTCTATCCTCTAGCAGATTTAGTGTTTCTGTTTTAATATTTAGATCTTTGATCTGTTTGGATTTTAGTTGAGTGCATGGTGGGAGACGGGTCTATTTTTAGTCTTTAGCATGTGGATAGCCAATTTTTTGACTACCATTTATTAAACATGCTATCTTTCTTCCAGTGAAGGTGTTTGGCTCCTTTGTCAAAGATAAGGTGGTTGAATGTGTCTGGAGTTATTTCTCCACCTTCTAATCTGTTCCATGGAGCCTCAGGTCTGTTTTTTGGCCAATGCCATGTTGTTGTTAATATAGTAGCTCTGTAGTATGATCTAAAGTAAGAGACTATAATGTCCTCTGCCTTGTCTTTGTTTCCCAGAGTTGCCTTTGCTATTCTAGGTCTCTTCTGGTTCCAAGTGCATTTTAGGATTATTTCCTTTAATTCTGTGAGATGCTGTTAGAATTTTGATTGGAAATGCATTAAATATGTAAAAGAATTTTGGGAGTATGACCATTTTCACCCTACTGGTTCTACCTACCCAAGAGCTGACATGCTCTTTCATTTCCTTTTACAGAGTACTGTAGTTTTCAAAGTAAATGTCTTTTACTGTCTTCATTAGACTGATTCCTAAGTATTTCATTTCTTTTAATTTTATTATGAACAGTTGTAATTTCCCTAATTTCTCTTTCAGTAAGTTTGACTTGAGAGTTTAGTCTGTAATGTGAAAGTTACCTTGTGCTCTCTCTACTCAGTTTCATAAAAAATTAAGGACAAACAAGCTGGATATTCTCATGTGTCAGGTAAATGTTATATGTTGCACAAATTGTTTGTTTGCCCTTAATTTTTTTGGTGCAATATATCTATTGTAGTAAAAACATTCTGTGCAGTACAGTCCAAGTAACTGCAGGAAAAAGACAGCAAGAAGAAAGGAAATTGTTTCATCTTTTAATGACTCATAGTTACATAGTTACAACAACAGTTAATGTAATTGTTAGGAAGAATTTTTTCATTGTCTAAAATCCAGTTATTTTTTTCTCTTGAATATCTGTTGAGGGCTAGTAAATAATCGCTAACTAACTCATATTCTAAAACATATCAACATATATATCCACTCTTCAGAGTTTTCAAATCTTAAGACGTACCAATAAGCAAAATTAAGGGCTGGAGGTAACTTTTTCAACTCTTATTGATCCAAACACAGGTTGGATCAATAAGATTAAAAGTACAGTGAAATAATTCTTGACCCTATATTTAATATCCATATTCCTAGAAGTTTGTTCCTGAATGGATTATGTCACGAGATACATTATGTTTAAGAGGACTATTTAAATAATATGTTTAAATAAATTTTAGATGTTTTTGTACTTCTAGATGAGTTCAGAAATTTTAGTATGCCATAGAACTGTTATGGCAGGCAAGCATCAGCAGAGACACAGAACCCTCTCTTCAGCACTCTACCACATCGCCACGTTGTTCTTGTAAACTAAAACTGTAGTATTCAGGTTTAATTGTAGTACTGGCATTTTGCAATAAGTAAGTGGGTTTTGGGTTACAGTTTTGGCAACTCGATCTCTGAAAGATTCACTATCATTGCAGAACATTCCACACCTGAGCTCTGACATGATTTTGATAATATTCTGATGTCAGTCAAGCATAAGTGCTTAAGAACCTTCCTGTTATCGTCTCCTGTCATTTCTATTCTGTCTTCCAACAGATGTAGAGGATTAGAAAAACAGACTCCAAGTAGCTCCACATCACCTTGCTTATTTTGCATTTGAGCTGGAGTTCTTAATCCTTTAGAATGGACTGTCTTATGCGCTTCTGTACAGTACAGCTCTGGAAGAGGTTTGTGTTTTGGTTTTGGTAGGACTAAAGCATATAATCTCTGTGCAGTATTCTGTGTGTGTGTGTGGTGTGTGCACAAGTGTTTCATAGAACAGTAATGGGCCTGAAGATATATGTCTGACATGGAAAGAGGTTGGCTGTGGTTCATACTTTGCAGGAGGCTTACACGGTAGGAGTCAGAAAAGATAACAGGGCTCCTGCCGAAAACTTGAATTCTGGCACATGGGGTTTATCATCATCTCTTCATAGAGTAGGTCACTAATTTCTAGCTCTAGCAGTCCATCAACAAAAGTTCTTGCATTTCTCTAGGATTCTGGATTTTCTTACCAGGAACCACACAGCACTGCTGCTGTTCTGACAAGCTAAGCCAGAGGCTATGCTTTGTAAAAACATAGACAAGTGATTGAAAAACACAGCCTCCTTTCTGGAATTGAACTTGGAGGCAGATAGGAAAAATTGGGATGAAGCTTGGAGTAATTCATAGAAATTTATGTAAAAATGAAGTTGTATGATGAAGAAAGTATATACATTTATCCTAAAAGAACTACACTGGAATTCATTTTATAGCTACTGTGGGAAATGCAGTCACTGGAAGGAAACAGCCACCATTACTATTTCAGCAGGGATTACATAGCAACAAGAGGTGCTATCCCAGAAATTTCCATAGTTTCTCTGAGATATTTTATAATCATAGAATATTGTAGACTATCCTAGGCTTATGCAAAGCTAAATACATTTATTGATATTTACCTAGAGTCATCATCAAATATTAAGGCTTTCCAAGTTACTTTCCTTCAAAGTTAAATAATAATGTTCCATGTAATGCTGTGAATATTCTTCCCCAGTGGTATGAACTTATTTTCTTGATTTCCAAGCATGACAAATGATGTTTTGAAGTTAATAGTCTCTGTTACACACTACCTGTGGAGGGAAGAAATAAACAAGCCATCAGTATTAAGAAGCATATGCCAAGAACTTTTCAATTATTCTATTAGATTAATCTTTTCTAGACACTAAAATGTTTTAATCCTTAGTAAAAATGAAACAAAATATGAAGAACTACTCAACTATTCAATTGTTTATATTAATTATGATATTAAATGCACAGTTTGACAATTCATTTGTCACCACCTCTATTGCTGTTATGTTGATACAATCTTAAGAAATTGAAATTAAAATTCTGATCCCCAGGTACCAGATTAAGTAAAACTCTCAGTACATTTAGAAGCGAGAACAGTAGGTCAGAGCTTACTTCATTATCCTTGACTATATTTGAAGACAGTTTTTATTTTCCATTTTCTCGGTGTGTTGAAGTGTGTTTTATGTCACACTCTATCCTTTCAGAATTGAAATATCATCATGACTTCCTTGAGATCTTAGAATAAAAACCTCTGGAGAGACCATGGAATTAAGACACAGGCTAACAGCATGGAAAAAGCTCCAAAAAGTGAGAGAAAAAAAATGTTAGAGAAATGGATTGGATTTCTGAGGGTCCTTGACTCCAGAGGTCTCTGGAAGCATAAGTTGGTTTTACCTCTTTATTTGGTAAAATGAACTTTAAGATGATACCTGCTGGAACCATTAGATGGGCCACATATTTGGCAAGACCTAGGGAGCTCTGCAACCAAAAAGTGACTTAAATGGTTGAACTATTTGAGATTTGAAGTATTAATCTGTTGCCAAACTCTCTAAATCTAGGGTTGTGATGGTGCGTACTGGGATATCTGAGTAAAGAGTATAGTACCCAGAGTTTTTCAAATCAAGCTGGAGATGCTACTTAGATACTCTCATTGGATCATTGTATAATAGGCATTGTAATATGCTTATTTTGGAAATAATTGAAATTAATCTAAGAAGCTAAATAATTTCCCTGAGTTTATAAAACAGTATAAAATTATACTATTGCATAGTATAATTCAAATATGTCTTTCATATTCTAAAGGTTCTGTTCTGAAGTACTGAAATAGAACAGGGAATGTACTAGGAAAGCCTACATAAAGATACATATTTCCTCTTTGTTCTCTATTACTAAAAGATAGTTGTGTAGAGATGTTAAAATGTAGAAAATTCAGAAAGTTGGATTAATCTTTTCTTTTATATCATTGGAAAAATAAAAGATCCACATAAAAAACCTGTTTGGTGGGCTAGGAAAGAGTTGCAGTAAGTATTCTCCAGTGTAGAGAACGTTTTCATATTTATTTTTATTCACTAGTCAAGATAGGGACATATCCAGTAAAAAGATATAACTGAGTCGTACACTAAAAGATGATTTTAGGGAAAGATCAGTGATAAATTAGAATGTGAAATGAATCCATAAATACAGCGTAAAATATAAAACTGTGATTCTGCAACCTGGCATCTGGGACTATTTCTTATTTTTGACTTGTGTTTTGAATATTGTTTAACCTTATGTTCTTTTCCAGTATATGTAAAATGAAGAGTGATTCTCCTTGCAAATACCATGGGTACAGCAATGTCCTTACCCCAGCTATGCAGAGGAAAGCACTCTTTGTCCCACCTTACTGAACAACAAGGACAGCAGGTATTGTACCTGCTGAGACAAAGAAATCCATGAGGCCACCATTTATAGCAGGTCTCAGAGAAATCCTTCAACTCTCTGGAGATTAGAACTTAGAATAGCACAAGCAGGTCCAATAGAAAAGGATTACCATACATACACAAGTTAAAAAATAAAATGCCTACATGCAAAATACCGCTTCTTCAAACTGTTTTGAATTTATGGTAACCATGACATAGATTGGGTGAATATCCATAGGCTTCCAGAAAAATTTCAGATTTCTTCATGTGGGTGCCTCTTGCTTAATCTTACTCTCTCAGGTGTGGGCACATTGTGGAGTGTAACACCCTTGTTGCCCTTATGGGACATCAGTGAAAGACAGAAAGAGGTGACCTTGGTTTTATGTGGTGTTACTGAGCTACCAACCAGCCCCGGACCATTTGCCTCTCAACAGTTTTGCATAGGCTGTGAGGTGAATGCATCACCATCTACTTCAAATCATGGTGAGTCAAGTTTGCTGTTATGTGTAACACTTATGTATGTTTGGAGACACTCTTTATAGAGCTCTCATTTCTGTATATTTTGAAATTAGAAGCAATGATTTTTACTTTCAGCTCTTTTTTCAAAATGTCTGTGTAGCAAATAGCTCTGAACGATTTTCTCTGTCTTCCCTAGAGCAAAAGGTATTTTTTTTCTTTTTAACTGCCCAGTAGAAAGAAGATAATGCTTCTGCTTAGAACAAAGTTTGGCAAGGCTCATTGTCCATTGTAAAAAGTTTTCATTTTCTAAATTTGAAATTTGTATCTTTTAAAAGAACTCTGCACTATGTGCAGGGGTTACCTGGCCCTATTCCAATCATTCTGTGGGAATGAGGACTAGGTGGACTGTCAAAAAGCTAGTGTTACCACCATCTAAAAAGCATTAGTCTTAGATCCAGGATTCTCATATATTTTGCCTACATCTATGAGAGTGAATCTAGCACTACTTAGTAGTTTGTAGATAAAGACCTCAGATCATAAATAACTTCAATAACCTCATTGCAAGTGATGTTATCAAAATTGGCGCTCTCCCTGTATGAACAGAAATGTCAAACACTTGATGATCATTATATAATTGATTAAAGAAAATAAATTCTACTTCTTATTTGTGAAAACTAGCAGTTCAACCATACATACATACATAATAATACCTCAGTTCACAAAAGCTTCTGTTGGTGAACAATTAAGGTGCCAGACAGAAGCGTTCCCCAGAAATTGGCTTCCTGTCACACACCCTGGATCGGGTGATGAACGCAACTGTGGCCATCTTCCCTGCACTAACAGGTGTGCGTTCTTTAATTCTTACCGATAATAGTTTCCTGGCACAAACTTTATGATTATGATTATGATATTGTGTTCAGGGCTCCTGTTCAGTTTGTGCCATGTGCTTTGTGCAAAGGATTAGAATACTCAAATAAGACCTACACCACTACACCACCTTTGGGTGTGTGTCAAATACGTTCTTAAGCATTTCATGTCTGGGCTGATTCCTCCATTTCAGAAGAACTTTTATTGTTAAGTTTTGTGTTCTCGTGCTCTCCTTCATCTACCTGGTTCATTCTTTCCAATGCAAATCTTTGCATGCACCATCACTGAAGTGCTCAACTCTGTAATAAGCAAGAGCTGTCATATCTCTTATGGGGAAAGTTTTAAAAAAAACAACATAAATTAGCTTCAGCCGTATGAAGAGGAAAATAGATGGACAGTTTGTGTCCTTTATTTAGTTCACTGATTCCCAAAAGTCTCTACCACCACAGTATAGTGAAAACAAAATAGAACAATGGGCTTGAGGGCCAAGTCTTAGGGCTTCTTACAGATTCAGCTGTGCAGAACAAGCACATCTGGTTATTTTAGGTTACATATAGTCAAACTCAATAGATATTTAGTATAATCAACTATGATACATTAATTAATGATTCAAAGTTTCTTCTTGGTAAAAATCAAGGAGAAATAAATAAGAAGAGAGATTTAAAAGCATCCCGTAACCTGTGCCATAGCTTCGTCCATATGAAATACTCACAATGTTGTTTCTCTATGACTGTAGTTTCAGTGCTCACTCTGCTGCCAAGTGTGCCTCACATGCTAAAAGAAAAAGCAAGTATGGCTGCTGTCTGAGTGAACAGGCCTGTAAGACTTTCGGTCCTCTGCCATTACCCTTGAGCTATGAAGACACACTCCACTGGAAAGAGGGGAAGAGCGTGCCTGGCTCTTGCCATGCTGCAACCTTCTCATGGATGTTTTATAAGTCGAAATCTAACTTCTCCTCAGAACTCAATGAAAATGACCCCTGCTTTTGAAGCCTTGCTTAATAAATGTGAGATAAAGTGAACTGTTGTATTAATATGTCCTGATAAGTTTTCTTTCTTTTCTATTCCAGCAGGGCTATCATATTGGTAGTTGTTTACGAACTCCTAAATATTAAATTAAATGAGGGCAAGGATAGGATCTTATACATTTTTCTTCTTTTCAATTTTAAAGAAAATTGTACAAAAATAAAAAGAACAAAAGCAAAATACAAACAACACAAAATAAGGACATTGGAAATGATACAGGGTTTTAAACCAAATGATAGGGCTTAACAGTAGTAGTTATATTACATATTTTTATCTTCAACAAAGTTGCCCAGATTACCAGATGTAAGAGTAGAAATTGATCAAATCATTAAATGGAATAAGAAAATAACAGTTTAAAAGAACATTGGAGAGGCTACATAGTGGCACTAGGCAGGGTGGTAGGAATTCACCATTAGTTGTTATACTGTAAATTGTGTCATCATATAAGTTGCCCAGATTATGAGATATAAGCATGAAAAATAGTAGAGAAAAAAATCTTTTAATCATTAACTGTTCCCAACAAACCATCAGACACTAACAGTACAGTTATGCCACCCATCCATATATATATAATCCACAAATACATACATATATATATATATATATATATATATATAATTTGCCTTAGTACCTTTTCTTCTTTCCCTTATCCCAGTTGCTCCTTCCTTTGAGAAGTTTCTTTCCATTTCTTATTATGTATTGTACATTTTGGGTTGTATTTACTCTTTCATGTTCTTACATTAGGGAGACAATGTAATGTTTACACATGTGAGTCCAATTTATCTCACATATGAGTATGGTCTCTAGCTTCATGCATTTACTTATAAAAGCCTTGAGCTTATCTTGCTTTATAGCCGAGTAATACTCCATTGTATAGAAATATCACATCCTTTTTATCCATTCCTAAATTGATGGACATTTTGACTATTTCCAAGATTTAACTATGACAAATTGTGCTGCTATAAACATGGGTGCACATATATTTCTGTGGTATGATGTTTTTAATTCTTCTGGAAAGATATACAGAAGAGGAATAGCTGGATTAAGTGGGACTCCCAATCCTAGTTTTGTGAGGAATCTCCAGACTGATTTCCACAGTGGATTCACCAATAGATACTCCCACCAGCAGTGGAGGTGTTCGTTTTTCTCCACAGCTTCCCCAGCATTTATGTTCACTGGAAGAAGGATAGCCTCTTTAACAAATAGTGCTGGAAAAAGTAGCTTTCCACATGCCAAAGACTAAAACTAGACCTATGTCTATCACCATGCACTAAACTAAAGTCAAAATGAATCAAAGATCCAAATATCAAAACAGAAACATTAAATCATTAAATCTAATGGAAGAGAAATTAGGTAAAACTCTCAAAGACATAAGGGCAGGCAGAGAGTTCATGAGCAGAAACCAAACTGCACAGGAAATACTTCAAAGAATCAACAACTGGGTCTTATACATTTTTGTCTTAAGAAAAAAATGAGAATACATTAATTAATGAAGACATGCAAAGAACAGGCATGGGCCAAGTGAGAATCATCAGAGTTGGTCAGAGACTGAGAAGAGTCAGGGAAAGAAAATGAAGACTCAAAGTAATCACTGGTGGCCCACAAACCACTTTTGTACTATGAGATTTTGAAGTAAGTTCTTCATTCAAATTGGAATAGAAATGGAAGGCAGCTGCACTTCATGATTTTCTAAGTTTTGCTTTAGAAAATAAACTACGAATTGTTCTTACCACAACTGCTTCAGTGACTTGAATATTAAATTGAATTTAAATATTAAATTTCGATATTAAATTGTGTGGAGGTGATGTTTAGCAGTATCAAATCCTGATTTCAATTGAAAATTTAAGAGGTAATTGAATGCTACAGTTGGGATGAATCCTGAAGATCACCCAAGTCAAATTATTGTTTTTTTTTTCTAAATAGAAAGCATCTAGAAAATTTTAGACATTTGCCTGAAAACAGAAAAAAAAAAAAAAAGAATATATGATCTATAAGAAATTAAGTCCATACTGGGAGGTTTTTGAAAGTTAAATGGAAAAATTATCCATTTTTCTAGGATGAGAAATCTAAATAATTTCAGTATACAGGTGTAAACACTGAAGGAAGAAAAACAAGCTTTTCTTCTCTAAGTCTGTGTAAGGAAATATCTGCAGGCTGACATGAGAACAAAAGCTTTACTGCAGACAAAGAAATACTGTACTTGTAACTCCTGGAGAGCTCGTGAGCTTGAGAGGGCAGGGCGATACCCATCCTGGCTGCCGTAGGACATGAAGGACCTTTGAGAGTTTGTAGATATTTAAAACTGATATTGAAAGGTGTACTTCAAGGCTTTCTAAAATTTTCTTTCTCTGCTTTCCTTTCCTCTATTTCTTTGACGATAGCTATAAACATATGCTAAAGCACACAGTTTCAATTTCTACCATGTAGATAAAGGTTGTTCACTTATTTATATTTTCTTAGTACATGTTTAGAGTACATAACAGTTACATTCTTTGTGGGAAGTTGGAGCAGGTACACAACACATCCAGCTGTTTTCTGCATTCCCTTCATTTAAATTGCATAGTGAGGAAACAATCATCTGTTTTTTCTTATACATATTTTGTTGATATAACTATTGTACAATTTCTGTTATAGGAGAAATTCAAAACATAAATAGTTTAAAGAGCAAAATAAAAGAGACATGGTAAGAAATCGAGTTTTTTTCTGTTTTGAAAAGGTTCTTAAATGAAACTCTTCTGACTTCAACACAAGCTACTTATTTCCCTTCTCTGTGTTAGAATACTTGTGGAAGGTGTTCTCCGAAGGGTTTAAAGACAGAGCAGCTGTAATTGCAGATTGGTTGTGATTTCCATGAACTCTGACCTTCCTTATTTTTGTCTCATCTGTGAAAATTTGTCTAAAGGTACAAGAGTCTATGTGTCAAGAAAAGCACACTGGATACAATCTAGTGTTCAACTTCAGAGATCCGGATGGACTCCTTGTGGTACAGCTGGGACTCTGCTCTGTAGTTGTGGAAACAGACTTTTGCACTTTGGATTCCACCCGAGGGCGGTATCACTGGAAAATAAGAATGACTTTAATATTATGTTCTTCAGTTAGATTTTACTTTATTCTCAGTTTTCTACTGCTTTCTGTAGGCTCATCGCTTACACTCCCTTTGGCTCTTGCATATGTCAAGGTGAAATTACAGCACAGTGGATCTGCTTTTCCACATAGATTGAAAGACAGTTTTGAGAATTTTCCCCAGTTGAATTTTAACTGTCAGTTACATATTTTCTTAACCTAAATAATGCAGAAGTCATATTATCTTCAGCCTTAACCATGGTTTATTGTAGGTTTGTATTCCCTGCTGGCATTCATTGCTCATGCTCTAATTGCTTTTCCTGTGAAAGTCATGAGTTTGAATCATGGTCCTATGTATAATTATTTGCAGGGAAAATTAACATGAAGTAGAAGGATCTAATCATCTGAAAAGAGGACCTAGCAGTTAGGCTGTAGAAAAACTGGAATTGTTCATAGAGGAATTTTTCTTGAGCAAGAACGTATTTATGTTTTTATATCATCTCTCATTTTTTAAAACAGCAGCAACAGCACAACTAAGAACACTATGTACTTGTAGTGCTACATTGTTTTAATAATTTATTTCATGCAGTCCAAATGTTTGTGGAGAACTAAGGATTGCATTGCTGTTGTTGAATTATCTGTTATTGTTGGCAATAAACCAATCACTTCAAACTGACACTTTCTTCATAAGTAAAAGGTAGAGAAGTTTTTTCTTTAAAGTTCATCCAGCAGAGATTCATATCAATTTCTTTTTTTCTTTCTCATAATTTCCTTTCTTACTCACTACTATAATTCAATCCACACAGTCATTTGTATCAAAGTTAACAATTATTTTATTGTAGTTTTAATCAAATACAGGCAAAGTTCATATAGAATTTTGAGATAGTTAGATAGTGTCATTCAAATTATATAGATGAAGCATTTCAGCAAGGGGTCAAGTAAGTTGTTCAGAGTCTAAGTGTCTCATTTTACTTTGCAGTTTCAAAACCACAGTTCTGTTTATACACTCTCTTCTTGTTATATGTACTTTCAGTTAGCTAGCTCTTTTCCATGCCTCACCATCTGAGTCATTCTTTTATTATTAATTCTCCTAATTTTCCCACAGATCTAGATGCAGGCATCCATTTGAGAAATGAGTATTTTTTTCTACACATAAATAATGTTTAACACCAGCTATGTGTCAGGCACTGTGCTTGGTGATGAGAATTCAAATATGAGAAAAAACAGGTCTGATACAACCAACAGTTGCAGTATGGTGTGCACAAAAAGTTATTCAAATAATCAAGTGAATAAATAATTAACTATGGTAATTATTTTGAAGTAAAATTGCAGGTTCTTTGTAAGCTAGAGACTGAAGGCATCATGATATCTGAAAGATGATAAAGAGTAAAGGTTGCAGCATGGTAGCAGAGAATAATGGGCAGATGAAACAATACCATCTCTGCAGAGATAGTAGAGAGAAGAGGTCATGCGAGAGATAGCAAGAGGACAAGGTTGTTCAAACTGGAGAGAAAGTGAGAAAGTGGGACAAGCTGAGTGTGGAATGAGAAGCCAGAAGTCAAAATGCTAAGTTCACTGGTGATTATGTTGGGACTTTTCATCTTTATTCTAAGAGTATGTTAAGAAAAAAATGAAGGTTTTGAAGAGATAAAGTAGGACGATGACTAATTAGAATTTCATTTATAAACTTGAGACCATCACGGTAAGTGAGATAGATCAAACACAGAGGTTAAATGTGACAGATTGTCTTATATGAGAAACCCAAATAATGGATAATTTGAAGAGCAAATTAAAGATACATTATAGGAAAGGGAGGTAGACCTTTCTCAGTTAAGGAAGTAGTTTCTAGGGATTGAAGGGGATGTGAGGGAAGAGAGGGGGAAAAAGAAGTAAAAAGGATTAAGACAAAATTGACACATATCAACTCTCCAATGATTAATGTATTTATTATGTGGCACAAATATGCACTAATCAATGGACTAAAATCAATACATTAATAAATGCACAAATAAAAAATGAAAGATTATTTCATCTACAACAAGGACAATGAATTGGACAGGATCAAACTAGAAGCAGAGAACTAGCTATATATCTCTTGCCAAAGTAGGCAACGGTGGGAGGAAGATCAGGATGGGTGGCAGAGCAGATAAAAAGTTGATATAAGTCAGTGATTGCAATTCAGCAGACTTCAAGACTTTGGAACATTTCCAATGGTTCTCTTGATTGTAGAGAAAGCTATTATTTTTTCAGTTTTGGAATTTTTCTTTGCAGTCACTAAACCCAGATTTACAAATGTCCTTCTACTTTTAAATTAAATAAATAAAATAATAGCGTGTACAGTATTGTGAGACAGGCATGGTGAAGCATGCCTCTAATCCTAGCAGTTTAGGAGGGTGAGTCAGGAGAATTGTAAATTTAAGCTTAGTTTGGGTAATTTAGGGAGTTAGCAAGATCCTGTCCTCCCCTGAAAACATAACACAACAAAATGAAACAAATGGTCACTGTGTATGAATGGCTTCTTGAGCTACTTGCTAACTCAAGAATTTATTCATGTTTTTAGTTTTAAATAATCACATTCTCTCTAAACTCTCCCAGCATTTGTACTTATGATGCCACAGGCACAATTTGATGGTGTGTTAATGAATTTTATGTTACTATAGAAAAAACCTGAGATAATTAATGCAAAAAGATGAGGGGCTTATTTTTATTTTGGCTGAACTTTGCAAGTTTCAGTCCAGTCCAGTGACTTCCTCTCTTCCACTCTGGGTTCTAGGGAGATAGGACATCATGGAGGGATTATGTGGTTGGTGGTTGGAAGGTTTTCACCTCATTGTTGCCAGGAGAAAAAGAAACAATCCCCCTTCAGGGAGTTGGTCTTAATGACTTCATTACACTGGGCTTTACCTCTTAAAGGTCCCATCACCTCACAATAGTGCCAAGCTGAGGATCAAGCCTTAACTGTGAGCCTTTCAAGATCTCATAGATATCCTAGATTAAATGGATTAGGGAGCTGTGGATATAGATGTGTGAAATCATAACTGAAACTATGTCTCATGAATCTGAAACATGTAATTTCTCATCTTAGAAACTGTCCCAAAAGAAATGAGTTCTAAACTACGTGAGGTTTTTATGGACAAAGGTGTTTACTAAACACTATTTTCTTAATAGTAAAAAGAACAAAAACACCTACCTACATATGCAAAAACAGGAAAAATGTTAAGAAAATTATGGTACAGTCAATTCCATTATACTTTTCTCCATTTTAATTTTAATCATAGTAATGAATGACAATAACCATGTAAATCATTTGTTAAAAACTCAATTTCTCAGTAAGTCTACTTACTGTATCAGATACAAAACTGTATTTGTGTTTTAATGCCCTTTCTTTAGTCTGAGGTTTCCTAAGGAGTGAATGGAGGGTAAAGGAACATGAAAACCTAAGTAAGGTAACCTTGGTGAGGTTATTTTATGAATTATAAAGCAGCATGGAGCATCTCAGTTTGATGGTCCAAATCGTATCTTCTGCAATATCTGACATATGCAGTGGATTTATGTTAGATATTCTCGTAGATGTACGCATTCTTAGTAGATTTTATGGAAAGGTCAAAGAAAGGACTCACTGGGTAGATAACTGACCTCTGATTTTAAAAAAATAGAAGTCCTCCTTAAACTTCATTGCCGTTTGAGGTGGGTGCCAGATACAAAGAAAGTACTCATTCAAGAAAAGAAAGAATTGAAACACGCGGAGTGTTTTATAGACTTAGCAAGCAAGAGCAAAGGCAAGAAGAGGGGGCAGGAATGCAGTATTTTGTGTAAGACATAGTGCATCTTTTCTATATGGCGCTGTGCATATTAGCATTTTTTAAAGCAGAACTCAACAGAGATCAGGTACACGAAGGCAGTTACATAAATAAATCCTATTTCTATTATTTATTTAACAGAGCACAGGCGCAGGGGCACTGCTTGAAGGGCCGACAGCTGACAGAACACTAGGCGGAGTGATGACTAAGGTAATAAAACGATAAGTAAGTTAATCAGAGGAAACTGCCAATCAAAGACGACGTCATCAGAATTGGAAAGATAGCTCTAAAGTGAAAAAATGTGACAGGAAGGTTTTCCAGGCACATATAATACTAAGCTTGGCCCTTTAGGCTCAGGAGAGAGAGGATTTTCACCCTTTGCTGCGGTCCTAGGTTTTCCTTGGTAGGCAGAACCTGAGGAAATGAGTTGCACAAAATCCTTTCATTTCCTACCTCCTTCTTAATTTGCCCTGACTATTCACGTTATAAGGACATGTCTGGCTCAAAAATAAAGAGATTCAGAATGGAAAAACGTGACTGTTTTGGTTTGGTAGCAACTGTTCCAATGTGCAATTGTATAATTTTGTCTGTTCAATGTTGGAATCCCTCTTTGACTGTATTTCATGGGTCAGGTGTCCTTTTTTATTACCACAGCTACCCTGTGCTGGCAGAGTGGCACTATGTTACCTGAACAGATGTATAGAGTAATAGCCTGTGGTTAGGCAAGACAACGTTAGCTGAGGAGAGAAGAGGAAAGTTTGACCAAAAGACCACTAAATCACCACTTCCTTTTCACAGTTCTCTGTTGCCAAGGGTAGTGGAAAGGTCCAGGAAGAGAACCAGGATCACCCAGTGATGTGAGAACCCCAGAGAACAGCTTGAGGACCAACATCCTTATGGAAATCAACAAGCAGTAGTTACAGGAAGCTGGCCTATTTGGAGGGCAAAGAGCATCTAAAAACAAAAAAAGAATAGAGAAGCCACTAGGAACCTATTCTTTGTAGGATGAGCTGAGATGCAATCTTAAAAAAAAAAAGCCCTTCTTTAAAAGTACTTGTCATAGAATTATCATATTAAAAACTATTAGAATTATAATTATGTGAAAAAACTTTGTAACTAAATGTTAAAAAAGTATAAAAACATTTTATTTTTACTTGATTATGCATAGTAAGGACTTTGAAAAATGATTCATTTGCTTTCCCTCCCCACCCCCACATTAAGGAATTGGATCATGCGGTTATGAAATCTAGTTATTCTGACCTACAGTAAGCTTGAGACCCAGGAAAATGCATGGTGTGTTTCCAGTGGGAGTCTGAAGGCAGCAGAAGACTTATACCTCAACTCAAAGACAGTCAGAAACAGCGACTTCTTCTCTCCTGTACGTTTACTTCTTGTTGTCTGTCCTCATTCTATTCAGCTCCTCAGTGGATTTTGAACAGGCCCAATTTCACTAAGGAAGAAGGTGCGCCTATGTTGCTTCTTTTCTAGCACAGATAGAGTCAATATATCTGGCTTATTCACAAATGTGTTACTGATCCATTCGTTCCCACTTGGGGACTTTTTATTATTGTGACCTAATGGTCCAACTACTTTGAAAGCTGAGATAAGTGACTGTGGATCACGTGCCAGGAGGGATAAAAAAAGATTGTGGCTTGGTGTCTTTTAAAATATCTGCTAACATTTGAAATGTGTCAAAAATCCCAGCATTCTCTCATCATCCCCATGATTTCGGTTTGGTTTTGAATGCATCTACTTTAAGTACTGACTTGAGCAAAGTTCTCCCCTGATATGATGTGCTAAATTCACATGTTTAATGTCACATGAGGAAGCAAGTTTTGTGATCCACACTCTGTCACTGAAATGTGCTGCCTGTAGTGACTGTCCTAAGGGGAATCTCTGAAGCAGCCCTCATAACTTAAAAACTGTGAACAGTGATGTCTTTAGAAAGTCAATTCACTTCTCTGTGAAAGAGATGTGTGAACCCTGAGTCCATCTCCTCATAGAACCACATAAACAGACATGAATTAAGGGCATTTTATTCAGTGTGATTGATAATTTTAATCACATTTTATGAAAAACTGTAAAGTTCAGATGGCAGGGTTTTTTTTCTTTTTTTTTTTTTTACCAGCTAGCATTTCTGTATGAATAGTATAGAAGAAACCTCTTTCACCCTACTAGTGAAACCAGAAAGCAACCAAGTCATTCCATCTGCTGTGACACGTATATACCAAATCAAGTAACTAAATAAGTTTTCCTAACATGTAGTCATTCAAAGAACAGAAAAATTGCAGTGGATGAGTTCATTGGAAACAATGATATACGTAACATATCCTCATAAACAGCCTCCTAAAAAATATATCATGCACAAACAAGCATTTTCCTTTGTTGTCAAAATTGGTAGACTCATCAACCTGTATTGTGTGCCATGGTGATTCACTAACCCTCTCTAACGATTGTGCTTCCATATCTTCTTTTGTTTCTTCAATTCTTCTAGTTATGATTTTAACAAAAAAAGGAGCACACACTACCATTTGAATAACAGCATCTCCTGAAAGTTTACATCTTTCACAATAGTCACAATCAATTCTTCAATATTAAAGGCTACTTTGCATCAGCAATGTGTTTAGCCTCCGAGAATGATGACATGTTTGATAAAGTGGTTGCTTTCAGTAATTTCTTTCTTCTTTGTATTCAAGCTTTTCTTTTGGAAAACTCCAAAGGCTTGTCTTTTAATGTGGAGTGCTTGATTTCTTTGTGGCAAGGCAATTTTGAAGGTTTCATAGTTTTACTGGACAGCTGGTAATCAAATTTGATGCAAAGCAGACTTGGAGAATGTGAATCACATGATGTAATATACACGAAATTTAAGGTCTCTGGCATTTTCTTTTAAATCTAGCTTTCTTTTGTTGGCAGATTTAGAGTCTTCTGATATCTCATCATTAGGTCTTTTCCCTTTTTCAGAGAAGCTGTCCAGGTATGTTTGGTTTTCACTCCTTTGGGGTAAGGTGGGACTATGGGATTACCGAAACTGACTGAATCAAGTCTGCATTGTGGGAAACAGGTGCAAATGGAGGTGCTAAATAAAATCATGGGTGAGCTACCCATGAATTAAAGGAAGCCTTGGGTTCTGATTTAATGCCTGCCACCAAGTGAAGCTGGAGAAATCCAATACACCAAGTCATTTGCTACTAAAAAGCCTTCCGGAAGATGTAGTTTGATTGTCACTTAACACTCACAGATATAGTATTAATATGAATATGTAGGCAATTGATTTATTATAGCCTCTGTGCAGTCACAGCTCCCTGCTAATGTTAATCTGTATTTATAACCATTCCCAGTGCTAGCATCACCACCTCAGCTCCACCTCAGTGTGTAAAGCATTAGATTCTCATAAGAAATATGCAAACGGGATCTCTCATATATATGCAGTTTGTGGTCCTATGAGAATGTAATTTTGCTACTAATCTGATAGGAAGTAGAGCCCAGGCAGTAATGTGAGAAATGAACAGCTATAAATACAGGTTAAGGTGTGCTGCTTCATCTGTTTTTTATCTCTTCCTGTTCATTCTAGGCTCTAACAGGGCATGTTCTAGGGGCTGGGGCTCCTGATACAAGCATCAGGTTATCTCATGAATATGAACATTTTTTATATTTTTATATATCAGTTAAAAATGAATTCAATTTTAAAAGTCAATCTCATTGATGAACACTTTTTCTCACATAGAAGAACAATGTTTAACCAAATACCTGAGTGGCTCAGTTACATTGACATAAAAAATTAAGGATCAAACTAATTTTCTGTTTCTGTTCTGAAAGGAAATGACTAAGATCCTTGCTGATTCTTTTTTATAACATAACTTGGCAGCTATCAGTGAAGAAGCATGCTGCAAAATATTGGTATACCATCACCACCAGCTAAATAAAATGTTCTAATCCAGCCAATTAGCATTCTGTACCTGTGATATTTCAAGAGATGGTATTTAATGATTCAACCAGTCCATCAAGAAGTGAGGGAGATTATGTGAAGAATTTCGACAGATTACATTAAATACGTGTCTTATTATTTCTTAATATAGGCCAGTGACATAACATGCAAATTGAGGTATTTCTATATTAGTGCTTAGAGTATATGTGTGTATATATATATATATATATATATATATATAATTTTAAGGCAGACTTTTATAATTGTACTCTCATTCAGTGGAGCGCTATTGGAAAAATGTATTCAACTGAACAATGCTGCTGATGTTCAGAGGAGATTCATAAATTACAAATTAGTAGCAATTTAATAACTTTCTATCATTTCTGAAGTGAGAATAATTTTTCCAATGTACTTTTTCTTTCGGCATATCTTGGTTCCACTACCTTTCGGCCACTACTTATTACAAAATTCACCTAGAAAGAATGATGACTTTACTGAGGTTATCAAAATAATGGACCAGGGCTTTGCAGATAATTCAAGAGGAGATGGTAAAATACCATTTAAATAGATGTATGACACCTTCATAACACCTTCAGCAGGGAAAGTGCAGAGAAAGAAAGGACACTGTGATAAAACATCTATAATGTTTTCCCCAAATATGCTGTCCCCTGGTGGGCTGGACATCAATTCCTCTTCTCTACATATTGGCACTTGTGTGGTTTAAGTTGAATAAATTTCCTACACATCCAAGAATGAATTGTGAAAAACAGAAATCTACTAGATAATCAATATTTCTTTCATCAGAGTTATTAGTTAAGAAACCCATTGTTCAGTAGTTGTAAGCCAGCAAGTACACAGTCTTTTGTTTAGATTCACCTCATGAGAGTAAAAAGCAGGTCATTTGCTCCAATACTTGGAAAGCTATTCTTTCTCTTCACTTTCCCCCGGTCCCGTCTAGAAGAGGATATCCATTGCTACTGTTGGGAAGTACACTGTTGTAAGCAAAAGAGATATATGTGTTAGTCATTTTTCTGTAACTATAACAAAGCACCAACGAAATGAACTTAAAAAGAAAAAAGGGTTATTTTGGTTCACATTTTTGGCAGTTTCAGTCAATTGTGTACTGGCTGCACTGCTTGGGTTTGACAGGAGACCCCGAAATCATGGTGGAACTTATGTCCTTCCTACCTTGAGCAACCCCACTATAGACTGAATCTTCTAAAAAAAGAAACAAAAACAAAAATACACCTCTCCTTTTAATTTGTAAGTATAAATTTTGCCCCAGTGAGGAGAAAAGTGACTAAGACAGGACCCTCAGGGTGAGTAGATTTTCACTACCATGTGCTCCCACCATGATGTGGGGCAGAAGCAAAAGAGAAGAAAGTATGAGGGTCATGTCTTAGTCTCTTTTCTCATAACTGGGGCAAAATATACAACACTTACAAATTAAAAGGAGAGGTTTATTTTGTTTTAAGGATTCAGTCCATAGTGGAGTGGTGCAGGCAGGAAAGACATAGGCTGGAGAAAGCTGCTCAGATCATGGTAGCCACAGAGCAGAGTGTGAAGGGAGGAGAGGGAGGGAGACATGCCTTCCCAGGCCACACTCCCATTGACCCACCTCTCCTGGCTGAGCCTCACCCCCTAAAAGCACATTTGGTTACTGAATTTATCCATGGATAGAGCCACAGATTGGTTAATGCCCCATAATCCAACCAGCTTCCAAAAATCCTGCCTTTGTCTGCATGAGGTTTTGGGGAAATATTCTAAACCCAAACCATAATCTGTCCCCAAATGCCTTAGTGAGCATGAACCAAACATCATAAAGTTCTTCCCCTGGGTCCCCCTCCCAAAAGTCCCACCAGCTCCTAGTGCTGCCGCTTTGGTGAACAAACATGTAACACATGTCCCTTGGGAAACACTTATTTAAACCATAACAATAGAACACCTAACCCATGGCTCTTGCAGTTCAAGAAGGGTGCAAGTGTTAAGAAAATAGACTAATGATTTTATAAACAAAAATGGGAACGGTGCTGAAAAGGAAAAACAATCAATCAACCTTTTCCTTTTTGAACAGCCGATGGTCTCAAAGAGGTAGTGAGAGAAAAATTAAAATAGAATTAGGGTGGGGAAATGACACCTTGGTCTTTGCAAAAATAATATTTTAGTAATTCAGTTTAATTTAAAAAAATTAAAACTGTATTCATACTGAGCAAATAAAACCTAAGTCATCCTTCTATCAACAGAATTCTATATTTGTGGATTTAAGAATAGATTTTGAAGTCCGAACACAGTTGTAAGTTAGTTACAACTTGTCTTTCACATCATATTACATACAAGTTGACAAAACATAGAAGACATAGGAACACTTTTCTGGTTCTTTTGGTTAACCTCTATATATGGGTTTTATTAACTAAGTGTAATGAGGATATTGAACTTTAATTTGATCGAAGCCAATGTCTGAGGTCTTTTGTTTTTGAAAATGAGTCTTGATACCTTTTGTTTGTTTCTTCAGTTGGGTCGGTTCAGAGGAATGAGAAATATGATCTATCAATGACATACTACAGATTTTTAACAGAGTAGATATTTGTACTTCATATTGAAGAATTTGTAAACTTTTAATGGGCAGACACAGATGGCTAACTAGTCAGTCTGAACTAGATGGACAGAACTAACACAAACAGGAATACCAATCTAAGCAATAGGTAACAGAGCAAATTATCTTTTTTAAAAAGTTTGTAGTAGTATTTTGGAATATTTTAATTTCTGATATTGTTTTGATTTTGAGAAATTTTAAAATGATTACACATTATTCCTATAAGCAGGAAATAAGGAAAATGACAAATGTCATATTCTTGACCATTGAAAAAGAAAGAAAGAAAGAAAGAGAGAGAGAAAGAAAGAAAGAAAGAAAGAAAGAAAGAAAGAAAGAAAAAGAAAGAAAGAAAGAAAGAAAGAAAGAAAGAAAGAAAGAAAGAAAGAAAGAAAGAAAGAAAGAAAGAAAGAAAGAAAACATGAGTTTTATTTAAGTCCACCATCCTGCAGAACAGTGATGGTCTTTGGACTAACACAGCCATAGCAACACTGGAGAACTGTTAGAAATGCAAAATGCTCACTCTAGTGACAGACTCTGTGGGAGTGGGGTCTAACTATGTGTTTTAACACCATATTCAAGTGACTTAAATTTGACTCAAGCTGGAGTGTCAATAATATAAGGTAAACATCTTTATTTCTCTTTTTTAAATGAGGTCAACGGAACTTAGAAAATCTTGTTTCCCTGTCAGGCAGTTGTCAAAGTATATATCAATTATTGTGAGCTAGTTTTCTTGACTGTCAATTTTATGTATTTTCTACTAAGCCATGCTACTTTTAAACAAATTATTTAAAAAATCAGAAGCAAATGCGTAAAGCTGTTATTGGACCCTTCTAATATATTTTCACACTCTATCCATAAGTTGGTAATTTCTGGATTGCTCGTTAAGTGAAAAACTAAGGCTTTCTTATAGCTAGAATCTGTACAGGACTCAGAAATTGGCTAACCTGTGTAGAATGTTCTTGCAAATTTCTGAATAGTAAAATAAAATAAAATGAAATGAAAAATAGTTAGTAGATATATCATGCTTTATGTAATGTGTTATTAGAAATCAATTTAAGTACTGGTTTAATGCTCCAATAAACTTTTCAAAAGGAGGAAGTGTGATCAGACACAGGGCTACAAACACAAATTCTCTTTCCTGTTTCTGAAATGTGAGGAGAATTTATCATGGGTTTTGGAGGTTAAAATTGTGACTTTAAAATTCCAGCGCATTATCTAAAAGTACTTTTCACTCAATGGAGGAAAATACTTAAGCTTGTTTCATTGGTAGCTCCTATTCTGAGTCTTCATAACAGTACCTTAGGGATTGGAGAAAGCTACTGGTGGCCGTATTATTTTCCTTCCTGTGTACAGGTGTTGACTCCTTTACATTCAATTGTCTCCTATAAGATTTACAAAACTGGAGTTGGAGTTGCTTTAGCATCAGAATGTTTTAATGAAGTCTCATGAGTAAAGTTCTACTGAAGTATTTAGTTTATATTCCATTTATTTGTTATGCAGCAACAGAATATATAGACATTCCACTATGAAAGATGTTTCTATGTGAGTGAAATCTTGATTGGATATTAGAAAGAGAAATGAAAGCAGACTTACAAAGAGTTAGTGTAGACATAATTCTGGTGAGATTAGAAAAGCTCATGAGATAGTTGAGAAATTTTATTAGACTTTGATGCTTATCCAGTCTGTTTATTCACCATAACCTTATTTATATAATTCAACTAAGACATTACAGAATAAAATACATCTCATTTTAAAGTACAGCAAGACTAAATAAAACAATATGTAAACTTATTTAAATTTTTAAGTGATTCATAAACACATACAAGTCTTGTTTATAGGGTACTATGTGACATTTTGGTACATGTATGTGTTATATAAAGTTTAAATGTTAAACATATCTAGTCCCTCATGTATTTGTCATTTATGATGAAAACATTTAAACTCTTGTGGATGCTTTTAAAAATATACAGCACATGGTCATCTCTAGTTAATTATTATGCAAAAGCACACCAGAACTTCTTCGTCCTGACTGTAACTAGTGCATTTCTTAATAGCAGTTTTGTACCTTGCAGCAGTTATATCATTTCCAATTAGTAACCTTTAAGCCAATTGTCATCAGGAATAGCCAAAAGGGTCTACTATACTCTGAGCTATAGCTTGGATGCTTCTACTCCTCCGGATTTATGAGAAAATCTACTAAGAACTAAAATACTTTTCCTGTTTCATTTTTTCTTTGCCTTGCCTCTGACTCTGTGAAGAGGCATGTGGTATAGCTATTTGAGGGGACTAATTATGGTCTCTACTGTGAGATATTTTCCAGGTAGCCAGTGTGAAAAATCAAGATCCAAAGGCAATGTTGGGCAACATGACTGACTTGAATTTCATGGGTGGACAAAGCTGTCTTCTTTTTTTTTAATTTTTAAGTTTTTTTGTTTTTAAAAATTAAAAAACTACACAAAATAAAAAAACAAAACAAACATAACAAACAAAAATAAAAAATAAAACAATACAAAAACAATAAAAATGATACAAGATTTCAAAACAAAATGACAGGAATTAAAAGTGGTTGTTATATTATGTATTGTTACCTTCAACAGAGTTGCTCAGGTTACCAGATGTAAGAATGCAAGACTGATCAAACCATTACAGGGGATAAAAATAATATAAAAAACATTCGAAACAATATAGAGCCTCACTAAACAAGATAGTAGGAATTCAATGATAGTTGTTATATTGTATATTGTTGTCTTCAAATCAGTTTTTCAGATTACCAGACATACGCTTGCAAAATTGGTCAAAAAATTTAAACATTAACTATTGCTTTCAACAAACCAATAGACCTCAGCAATATAGTTATCCAAGCTATGCTTCTGTAGGCATATATATTTTTTTCCCTTCCTGCTTTCTTATTCTCCTTTCCCTCATCCAAGTTGCTCCTTCCCTCTGAGCAATTGCTTTTCCCTTTCACAATATCTACTCTACCTTTCAGGTTTTATTTACATTTTCAGGTTCTTATATGAGGGAGACAATATGATGTTTACACATGTGGGTCCTATTTATTTCACTTATGGGTATGGTCTCTATTTGATTCCATTTACATATAAAAGTCTCAAGTTTATGTTTTTTATAGCTGAATAATACTAATTGTATAAAAATACCACATCCTATTCATCCATTCCTCATTTGATCTACATTTGGGTTGTTTCCATGCTTTAGTCATGAAAAATTGTGTTGCTATAAACATGATATATGTTGCACATATATCAATATGGTATGACGTTTCTAATTATACTGGGAAAATACCCAGAAGGAAAATAGATGAGTTGAGTAGGACCTCTAATTGTAGTTTTGTGACGAATCTCTACACTGCTTTCCGCAGTGGTTTCAGCAGTCTACACTTCAACCAACAGTGGAGAAAGATTCCTTTTCCCTTACAGCCCCTCCAGCGTTTGTTATTGGATGATTTCTTGATGACAGCCATTCTTTCTGGGGTGAAATGGAATCTCACTGTTTTTTAATTTGCATTTCTTGAATGACCAATGATGTTGAGCTTTTTCATGTATTTATTTGCCATTTATATTTCTTCACCTAAGAAGTGTATATTCATCACAGATGTCTATTTTTGGATTGGGTCTTTGAATTTTGGGGGTCTGATTTTTTAAAAGTCTTTGTCTGTTCTAGGGAGAAGTTCCTTGTCTTAGGGATAGTTGGCTAAAATATTTTCAGATATCATGAGTTATCTTTTTACTCTGTTGGTGATTTCTTTTGATAGGCAAAAACTTTTTGATAAGATGAGATCCAGTTGTTGATTCTTTGAAGTATTTCCCATGCAGTTTGGGTTCTGTTCATGAACTCTCTTCCTACTCTATGTCTTCCAGAATTCTACTTAACTTTCTCTTTCAGTTGCTTTAGTGTTTCTATTTTAATATTTAGATAAACATGGGTCTAGTTTTAGTCTTTGGCATGTGGAAAGCCAATTTTTCCAGTACCATTTATTAAAGATGCTATCTTTCTTCCAGTGAACTTGTTTGGCCTCTTTGTCAGAGATTAGGTAGCTGAAGATAGCCTCTGTAATAAATGGTACTGGAAAAATTGGTTTGCCACTTGCAGAGGCTGAATATAGATGCAAGCCTAACACCATGCAACAAATTCAAGTCAAAATGGATAATAGCTCTCAATATTAAAACAGAAACACTAAATCTATTGGAAGATCAAGTAGGTAAAAATCTTAAAGATATAGGGGTAGGCAGAGAGTTCATGAACACAAACCAAACCACAAGGGAAGCACTTCAAAGAATCAACAACTGAGACCTCATCTTAATGAAAAATTTTTGCACAACTAAAAAGTCACCAGCAGAGTAAAAAGAAAACCCACAAATTGGGAAAAAATTTAGCTGACTCTCCCTCAGACAAAGGTCTTCTATCTAGAACATATGAAGAATTACAAAACATCAACCTATCCAAATTCAAGGCTGAATCCTAAAATGGACATCTGAGATGAATACACATTTCTCAGATAAAGAAATACAAATGGCAAATAAATATATGAGAAAATGTTCATCACCATTAGTCATTTAAGAAATGCAAACTAAAACTGAGATTTCATCTTACCCTACTAAGAATGGCTATGATTAAAATATCAGCCAGTAACAAGTGCTGGGAAGGCTGTGGAGAAATAGGAACTCTTCTTCACTGCTGGTGGGAATGCAGACTGGTGAAACCACTGTGGAAATCAGTATGGAGAGTTCGCAGCAAACTAGGACTAGAGGTTCCATTCAACCCAGCTTTTCCCCTCTGTGTATTTTCCCAGAAGATTTGGAAGCATCATATCACTGTGATATATATGCACCCATGTTCATAGTGGCATTTGTAATTGTGAAATTGTGGAAGCAACCCAAATGTCCATCCACCGAGGACTGGATAAAAAAAATTGTGGTACTTCTATATAATGGAATATTACTCAGCTATAAAGAAAGATAAACTCAAGTCTTTTATAGGTAAATGGTCACAACTAGAGACCATACTCATAAGTGAAATAAATCAGACCTGCATGTGTAAGCAATATATTGTCTCACTAGTACAAGAACCTGAAAGAGTGAAAAAAAAAAAAAGGTATGAGAGACATTGTGAAACAAAAGGAAACTGCTCAAAAGTAAAGAGCAACTGGGATGAGGGAGAAGAGAAAAGAAAGAAGGGGGAAATTATGTATATATGTATATGCAGGATAGCTAATATAGTTGTACTACTGACTTCTATCACGTTATTGAAAGGCACAGTTAATGATTATTTGATCATTCTTGAATGTCTATATTTGTTTTCCTGAGTAATCACTTTGAAGATATCAATATGTCACACAACAACCTTGGTTAATTTCCCATCACCTTGTCTGTCATTCAGTGTTGCTTGTATTGTTTTTGCGCCATTTTGTAAATGGATGTCTGTTTGTTAAAGTTTTTGTTCTTTTATTTTTAAATTAAAAAATAAGAAACGATTAGTTGACTGAATGTGTTTGTAGTTATGTCTATATCTTTTACTCTGTTCTATTGATCTTCAAGTCTACTTTTTTGCCACTACCATGCTGATTTTATCACAAGAGCTTTGTAGTCTAATTTCAAGTCAGGGATTATAATGCCTCCTCTTTTCCGTTTTTGCACATGATTTCTTTTTCTAGGGCTCTTTTGGTTTCAGATGAGTTTTAGGAATGTTTTCTTTAGATATATGAGGTATGCTAATGTATTTTAATTGGGATTTATTTGAATCTGTACAATAATTTTGGGAGCATTTTAATTTTCACAATGTTGGTACTTCCTATCCATGAGCAAGGAATATCTTCCCATTTTTTGAAATCCTCTTCAATCTTTTTTTTCATAGTACTGTGATTTTCACTGTATAGAACTTTACTTCCTTTGTTAGATTGATTCCTAAGTATTTCATTTTTTAAAATGGCATTGTGAAAGATGTGGTTTCCCTAATTTGTCTCCCAGTCTATTTGTTTGTGTATAGGAATGCTACTGATTTTTGAGTGTTGACTTTGCATCGATGTACACTACTGAATTTGGTTGTTAAATCTATAAACCTTTTGGTGGAATTTTATGGATCTTCTACGTAGGGTATCATGTCATCTGTGAATAATGATATTTTCACTTCTTCTTTCATATTCTATTTTCTAATTGCTTTGGCTAGTGTTTCCAGAACTATGTTAGATAGTATTAGTGACAGTGGACATCCTTGTCTTATTCCTGATTTTCAAATGAAAGCTTTCAGTTTTTGTCTATTTAGTATGTTGTTTGCTATTGGTTTGTCATAGTTAGCTTTTATCAGAGAGGTAAAGACCATCTATTCCTATTTTCTATACAGTTTTTCATCATGAATGAATGTTGGCCTTTGTTGAAAGCTTTTTCTGCATCTATTTAGATGATCATGTAATTTTTGTCTTTGACTCTATTGATATGATGTATTACATTAATTGATTTGAGTATATTGAACCATCCCTACATTCCTAGAATGAATCCTACTTGGTGTTGGTGTATAATGCTCTTGATGACTTGCTGCATTCTGTTAGCTAGTATTTTATTGAAAATTTTTGTATCTATATTCATTGGGAGATTGCCCTGTAGTTCTCTTTTTTGGTTTAGTCTTTCTAGTTTTTGTATCAGGGTAATACTTGCCTCCAGTATTAGGGAGAGTTAGGGAGAATCCCTTCCCTTTCAATTTCATTAAAGATTTTGAGAAAAATTGGTGTTAAACATTCTCTAAATTTCTTGTAGAACTCAGCTGTGAATCCACCAGTACCTGAACCTTTCTTCACTGGTAAGTTTTTTGCTACATTTTCAATTTTGTTGAGTGATATTGAGTTATTCAGGATTTTTATATTTTCTTCATGCAGCTTTAGTAATTCATTTGTATCTAGGAACCTATCCATTTCTTCTGTGGTTTTCATCCTATGAGACTAAAGATTTTTAAAGCAGGTATTGATGATCTTAGTTTCTACAGGATCTGTAGTGATTTCATTCTTTCATTCCTTATTGCATGAATTAGAGTTTTTCTTTCCTTTTTGATAGGGTTTGCTAGGAGTTTGTCAATTTTTATTTATACTTTAAGAGAACCAACTCTTTGATTCCTTAATTCTTTGTATCATTTGATTAGTCTCCAATATATTATGTCTGCTCTGATCTTTATAATTTCCTGCCTACTTTGGGCTTTGGGATAGACTTGCTCTTCTTTTTCTAGGACCTTGAGGTGCAGCATAAGATGGTCTATTAGTATTCCTTCTGCTTTCCTGATGTGGGAATTCATAGCTGTGAATTGTCTTTCAAGGACTGCTTTCATTGAATCCCACAGGTTCTTATAAGTCATATGTACATTTCTGTTTGTTTGTAAATATTGTTTAATTTCTTTTTAAATTTCATCTATAACTCATTGGATATTCAGGGGGGTGTTATTTAATTTCCATGTGTTTATGGAGTTTTTTTGTTATGGAGTTTTCATGATTTCTTTTGTTATTAATTTCCAATTTCATTGCACTATCTTCCGATAGTATGCATGGGATAGTTTTAATTGCTTTGCATTTACTTGAATTTGCATGTTCTATGGCATAGTATATGGTCTATTTTAGAGAATGTCTCATGTATGGCTGAGAAGAATGTGTATTCTGATATTTTTGGGTGGAACACTCTGTACAGGTCTAAGTCCATCTGTTCACAAGTTTGGTTATTTTTCTTATTTCTTTGCTGAGTTTTTGTCTAGTTGATCTATCTTTTTGTGTCAAGGGATTGTTAAAGTCCCTGTTATGATTCTGTTACTACATACTTGATTTTAGTTGGATGCTCCTATATTTGCTGCATAGATATTTATTATTGTTATCTCTTCCTGTTGCAATTTTCCTTTAACAAATATATAGTAATCTTCTTTTTCTCTTTTGATCTTTCTTGGTGTGAAGTTCACATTGTCTGCAACAGTATAGTTACCCCTGGTTTTTTCTGGGTTCCTATTGCATGGAGTATTGTTTCTAATCCTTTGATTTTCAGTCTATGGATTTACTTTTGAGTTTAATGTGTTTCTTGTATACAGAATATTGTTGGATTTTGTTCTTGATCCACTCTGTTGGTCTGCTTCTTTTGATTGGTGAATTGAGACCATTTACATTGATGGCTATAACTGATATGTATTGCCTTATCTTTGCCATGTTATTTTCCTGCTGCTGGTTCCCTACATTGTGCCTCTGTTTAATTGCTTGCTCTGCCTGGTGGTTCCTTTCTATTGTTGCTCTTGAAAGTATGTTCATTTTATCTCTTTCTAGAATATCTTTCAATACTTTTTGTAGGATTTGTTTGGTGCTCATGAATTTCTTCAGTTGTTCTTTATCACGGAAATAATGTATTATTCCATTCATTGTAAATGATACTTTTGCTGAGTACATCAATCTGGGTTGGGAGGTGTCTTTTTCAGAATCTGAAATACTTCAGTCCAATCTCTTCTTGTCTTGACAGTTTATGTTGAGAAATCTTCTGTGATTCTGATGGGCTTCCCCTTTTAGGTGATCTGTTTCATTAACAGGCTTTAATAATTTGTACTTTTGCTGAATTTCTGTGATCTTGATTATTACATGTCTGGTCATACATTTATTTTGGTTATGGCTATTAGGAGTTCCATATGCCTCACTTTCCTATATGTTAGATTCTTTATCATGCTTGGGAAATTTTCTGCTACTACTTCTGCAAATAGTCTTTTTATGGCGTTTGTGTTGACTCCTGCTGTTTCACTGACACCTGTTAATCTTACATTGTTTCTCTTTGCATCATCTTGCAGCTGTTGAATTGTTATTTCCTGTTTCCTTGTTATTTTTAAGAGGTCCTTCCTTTTGTGATCATTAGCCGTAATGCTGTCTTCAAGGTCTGAAAGTCTATCTTCAGCTTCTTTCAAGCAGTTATGCCAGCTTTCGATAGAATTTTTAATTTCCTGGATATCTGTTTGAATCTGTTTCATGCATTCTAATTCACCCCTACATTGTTCATTTAAGGTCTCCATCATTTTTCTTTTCTCCTCTATTTGTTCTATGTCTTCTTTAGATGTGCTGAACAATTCTTTCCTTATGGCTGTCATTTCTTTTTTACCTGAGACATCATTTCTGATCTGATTTCTTCTATGGCCTGATGGACTTGGTTTTTACTTCAATTGCTCTCATTTCAGAAACTTCAAGTGTGCAATTTCCAAGCTCTCCTATGTCAATATCTCTTGGACTTGTTCTGGGTGGAGTAGAGGTCTGAGGTTACATTTTCTTCCTTTGTTTTGTCATTTTTGAAGAAGCAGATGTTCTCTGGGTTTCAACCTCATTGACATGATGGTGTTGGAGTGCTGGGGTAAGGCTCAGAAAGCTCCCCATTGCTCTACGTGGCTTCAGTGTTGTTGTTTGGGGGCAGGACACAGTCAGAGAGGCTCCCAAATCTGTCCAGGGCACAACTTGTCTCCCAGGCTGGTGGGGGAGGGTGTGGCTCACTGAGAGTCCTGAAGCTGTTTGGCTCAGCTTGGCTCCTGAAAGGGGCAGGGCATTTTCACTGAGGCTTCCAAAGTTGTCTGGGGCTGAGCTTCACTCAACGCTGACTTTTATATTCTCTATTAAGCCCGTGTTTGCATTTTTAATGGATTTTTTTATTTTAGTGCAGATTGTATTTTTTAAAAAGGTTAACAACTAATTTGAAGACTACAATATGCAATATAACAACCATTGGTGAATTATTACCATCTTATCTAGTTAAACTCTATGTCATTTCTAATGAGTTTTTTGTATTCTCTTTAATTGTTTGATCAATATTGCCCTCTTACATCTGATAATCTGAGTATCTTCACTGATAACAATATGATAACTATAACAATATGTTATTGTTCATACCTATATTGATAACAATATAGGCATGAATTAGAATGCATGAAACAGATTCAAACAGATATTGAGGAAATTAAAAATTCCATTGAAAGCTGGCAGAACTGCTTGAATGAAGCTGAAGATAGACTTTCAGACCTTGAAGACAGCATTACAGCTAATGATCGCAAAAGGAAGGACCTCTTAAAAATAACAAGGAAACAGGAGGTAACAATTCAACAGCTGCAAGATGATGTTAAGAGAAACAATGTAAGATTAACAGGTGTCAAAGAAACAGCAGGAGTCAACACAAATGACATAAAAAGACTATTTGCAGATATTACATATAGTTATCATTGACAACAATATGTAATATAACAACCACTGTTAATTCCCGTCATTTTCTTCTGAATCCCTGTATCATTTTTATCGTTTTTGCTTGTTTTGTTTTTACCATGTTGGTATTTTACTATTGTTGTTTTTTATTATTCTCTTTAAAGTAAAAAACATTAGAAATATAAATACTATGTTCATTCATGCTAATTTATTTAAAATAGACGTTAAATCAATAAATAGTGGTTGTTTTTTAACAACTGTTAAAACAAGTGACCACTATAAAACTAAAATAATCATATTGTTTTTTTTTAATAATCATATTGTTAAGAAATTTCCAAATTGTATTTGACTGAAAACTTATAACTTTATAAAAATTAAGATTAATTATTCATACCAGGCTGCATTCTCTGAAATCAAAACTACAACAATGTATTCATTTGTAGGTAAGGTACTTAAAAATTGAGTGCATTATTAATATTATTCTATGACAATTATGATTGATGAGCCATATCTATTTTGAAATTATCCAGGTAGAGTAATTGTTCACACTGAAAATACCTAGATTACTTCTTTAACAAAAAAAATCTAAGCTCAATCTTCATGCTCTTTCTTGCCAAATCTCAGGAAAGAAGAGAATTAATTACTTTTAAAATAATTTTGTCTAAAAGTAATATTGCATTCCATTTTCAGTCAGCTAGAATACATACATGCAATCTTACCAAAATTCTTACCAAAATATCAATACAAGCGTTAATTAGTATATGTACTTTTCTGCTCTTGCCCAAGCATAATTCCCAAAGCTAGCCATGAGAACTAACACTTATGCCATGTGTAAACAGTATTTTTTGAATACTTATTTACTCTGACATGTAGATGTAAATATTCTTAAAATTCATAACACAAGGTAACCACAGTGTATATTAATTATTTGAGGAGGCAGAATATGAAAACATGTTTTGACTTATACTTGCAAAACTCAGAGTGCATTACTCACCTTACCTGACTATTTTATATTAGTAGTTTAGATATAAGTAACACTGCTGAATTTTTATTGAATGTCATTCTAGGAATTGTTGTCCATTTGATGTAAAAGTGCAAGAATAGAATAACTCCATTCAGTGAATAATTCTACCTTATGAATCATCGGGCTTTTAAATAATAAGTCACCTCTACATTATACTAAATAGGGAAAAACCGAAAGTATTTTCTCAAAGATCAGCAAAGATACAAGTGTGTCATTTATACCATTCCTCTTCAATATAGTATTCTAATCTTTAGCCAGATCAATGAGGTGAGAAAAAAAATAGAAGGACTATGAATAGGAAAGAAGTCCAGTTGTCTTTATTTTGGGTTCCTTTACATAAAAGGCATATAAAACTTCACCAGAGTAGTCTTAGAGTTAATAGACAAGTTTAGCTAAGTGGCTGGATACAAAATCAATATACAAAAATCAATCGAATTCCTATGCACCACAGTGAAAAAAGGAAATGTAGAAATCAATCCCATTCACAATAACTTAAAAAATTAATACCTCCCTAGAAATCAGTCTAGGTATTTAAGAATTGAAAGACCCCTATGATAAAAGCTATAGTATTTTGAAGAAAGAGATTGAAGAGGACTTTAGAAAGTTAAAGGACCTCCTTGCTGGTATAGGCAGAATTATTAGCATGGTCAAAATTACAAAAAATATTACAAAAAATGATATAGGTACATATATTCAATGCAATTCTTACCAAAATAGCAATATTTTTCACAGTATTAGAAAAAGAATTCTAAATTTTACATAGAAACCAAAGAGATCCAGAATAGCTAAAGCAGTACTGAGCAAAAACAGAAACTGACAGCATCAGAATTCTGTATTTCAAGTTATAGTATGAAACTATAGTAGTATGGTAAGGCTCAGAAATAGACATGTAGACCAATGAAATTAAATAGAAGACATTAAAGCAACTCCATGCACCTTTATCCATCTAACCTTTAACAAAGGAGCCAAAAAAACAAAAAACAAAAAACAAAACAAAAAAAAAAAAACAAAGGAGCCAAAACCATATATTGAAGAAAAGATAATTTCTTTACCAATGGTTTTGGAAAACTTGGCTATCCACATGAACATTGCAAGTGGACCCATTTCTTTCACACTATACTTAATCAAATTAAAATGGATCTAAGGCCTATATATAAAAACAGAAATACTGAAACTGGTCCAAGATAAATAGGGAAAACACCTGAACCCACAGATGCAGGAAATAACTTAAACAGAATTCCAGTAGCACAAAATAAGCCACTGAGAATTAAGAAACCAGCGGTGTTATATTTAAAAGTTTCTGTACAGCAAAGAAAACAATAAACAGAGTGAGGAGACAATCTACACAGTACGGCAAGGGTAGACATGTGAAATAAATGAACATTCCTTATATGAATAGGTATAAATGACCATTAAAAATAGAAAAATTTTCAACATCTTTAGCCATTAGGGAAATACAAATCAAAACAACAGTGAGATTCCATCTTACTTTAGTCACTATAGCTGTAATCACAAACATAAAACCCAGAAATTTTTTGAGGAAGAAGGAAGGCTTCTACATTGTTGGAATGTAAATTATTGCAACCACTAGGTAAATCTGTCAAAAACCTAAAAATAGAAATTTTATTTGTTTCAGCTATACCACTCTTAAATATCTTCCCAAAAGAGTTTAAAGCATACACTATAGTGATACATGCATACCCACATTTATAGCACCCAAATTTACAATAGCTAAGCTATGACAACAATCTAGATGTCCATCAACAGAAAAACAGATAATGTGTGTGTGTGTGTGTGTATATATATATATATATATATATATATATATATATATATATTTAGAGAGACAGAGATATTTTACTTAGCCATAAAGAAGAATGAATTCATATCATTTGTGGAAAAATGGATTGATTTTGAGATCATAATGTTAAGCCAGACACAAAGGTTAAATATTATATTGTTTCTCTTATATGAGAAACACAAAATATAAATAAATTAAGCAGTAAAATAAAAGACAAATGGTAAGAAGCAGGCAGGCAGACTTTGGAGATTTTTGGATATGTATTTCTCAAAACAATTGTAAATATTTTGAGTCACAAATGTATAACAAAAATATAGAATATTGGACCTTGTGGTAGCCCAGCAAAAGTGAATATTTTAACAAGAAAAGAGGTATTCACCTGTACCTTAAAATTGGACAGCCACTGAACAGATAGACATCTTTTAACCAAATACTGCTAGAGGAATTTAGTACTCCATTTGTGTGTACTGTTGAGGAGACACCAAGCCGTACTATCTTAATTATTATAGGTTCAAGAGAAAGGGATAGAGATGGTCATGACATCGAAATGATGCTTTCATGCCAGAGGAAAGCTGAAGCATGGCACTCTACACCGTGTAATTGAAAGGCTTGCTATTACACAGAGGACCGTGTAAACAGGGAACCACTGGGAACTAAGGGAACAACAAGGAACTAAGGCACCAGAGGCTGTGGTGGTCTTGAGGCTGGACACAGTTTTAGTAAAAAGAATATCACTCATCATGTTAGATTAATAATGATATTTCAAAATTTTGATATTTTTTTATAATTTAAAAATCTTCTCTATTTAAATTCTATTTCCAAATTCACAGGACCAATTTCCTTTAAAAGGAAAATATCACTTAAATTTTGGAAACTCTTCCTGAGTGATAATCAAAGAACAGAATTTGTTCTGACAGAGACGAAAGGAAAAGCTTGCACACTCAGGATGCTGGGGGAATCCTAAGCAGCACCTGGTGGAGGGGAAAGTAAATGAAGACCTCCTTGTGGGAGCAAAGGACACAGTTCTACCACCTCACATCATGTCTAGTATGGCAGAGAAAGTGAGCCCAGGAAGTCAATCCTGAAGAGTTCACCATTTCTCCTTGTCACTTCAAAAAAGCAAAACAAAAGTAGCTTAAGAGATATTCAATTAACTCCTGATGAAATATCTAGAAAAGAACTAACAATAATACATATAAATAACAAAAGATCAGTTGCTATATCATTCATCTATGCATTTTATCGATGTTAATTTGTTTAACTCAATTAATAACCTATGCCCAAGTTATTCCTTTGGAAAGTTGTAAAAGTGGCTACAATTCCCTCTTAAATGGCATCTATTTCTCCAACTTTTGCAATCTGGGTTGTCCTTGAATGACTTGCTCTGACCAATGGAATAAGGTGAAAATGATGGAGAAACATTTCTGAGTCTAGGCTGCAAGTAGCAGGACTCATTGCTGAGTCTAGACTTCTAGCACACTCCCATGAACCCCATCTCCACTGTAGGAACAAAACCAAGCCTTATTGCAACATGGGGAAGAAGTCTTCCATGATTGGACTTTCTCTTCCATGGGTATAACTGTCAATCCAGATGTGTCACCTTCTTGGTTTCAGAAACACTTAGAAGATTAGTAAAGCACACTCAAGGCTAAGCCTGGGTGGGTCATGGATGTGTGACCTTGGGTAATATTTCTGGCTCTTGCCCATTCCTCTGTCATTCTTCCTGTGCTCTGCTTCCCAGCCACCATCAATGCCAGGAGGCTTGGCTCTGCCATGATGATGGTGCCTTGGAGCCAGTGGATTATGGACTTGACAGGGCAAGAGAGACTCCATGTTGTTTTTAACTCCATATTAAGAGAAGTCACTTAAAGTTCACTTAAGCTGTAGCTGATCCCCAATTTTCACCCATCCCCTTGATTAGTTGTCAACTCACTTAAAGTAGAGCAGTCATAAAATGGGAACAGGACTAACAGGACAGATTGGGAAGTAGGATGAAAGTTAAACTACAATGCTCATTTGGAATTCAATTGTATGACCTGCTGGGAAAAGTAAACTCTGTGATAAACTTTGTAAATTCTTATAAAAGACCCAAAAATGAGGTAATGGTTACTATGGAAACCTAAAATGTACTTAAACTGAAGGTGAGACCCAGATCAGCACAGACATCTTCTGCCTCCTGGTTAGAGACTGTCTGTCAGCTGGCTCAATAAAGCTTTGTTTATTCTTGCTCTTTTGGTCTCTTGTGAATGTTGTTTTTGACAAGCTCACTTGCTATATCAGACTGAAACCATAATTGAATTAAATCTCTTTTAATTGAAGTGGTGTAAGGTATTATGTCTTAGTGAAGAGAAAGCTGACTAATAAAATTTGCCTGCTAGCAGTATGATGTTTTACAATATTTCTTAATAGAAAAAAAAATCTTCCAGAAGTTTTTTACTGCATTCAAGTATATTAAAAAATATCCAAATTAAAGAGAATAAGAAAGTAGAAGCTGGCTTGACAATGGAGTCATGATGATACATTTCATTCTTGAAAGATGCAAAGAAAATAGAAGTTGAGTGCTTTCAAAGACAGAAGCAATAACCATAGAAACAAATATGTTTGTTGCTTAGCTGGATTTAGCCACTCTACAATGGATATATATTTCAAAACATTACGAGTACATTGTCTAAGTCACCTTCTCATCACTGGGACACAATTACTGACTCCCACAACTTAAAAGAGTTTGTCAATTCATGATTAGCTGGTTATAAGACAGGAAGGCAGGAAAGAGAGACATCGCTGAGGAAAAGCTGCTTACTTCGTGGTATCAGGGAAGGAGAGAGTGAAGGGAAGAGCCACAAGGGATTTGCCACTCCAGGAAGTTCCCCAGGGTCCCACCTCTTCTGAGCACATCCTTCCTCCTAACAGCAAGTCAGCCATATCACCTTGTTACTTAATCACCTCCCCCAAACCCTGCCTCTGAGTGTATGAAGCTTTGGGGGGACATCTAGAAGTAAACTATAAAATAAATGATGCATATAATTTTATCAGTCAAAAGTGAAGTTTAAAAATGAAACTAATGAGGATTCAGCATGGGTGACTAGAGGAGATGCTCCATTGGGGCTGCTTAGAGAAAATCAATTAAAAACATAGCCCACAGGGCTGCCCATGGCTCTACCACCTATGGACAGAGGAGCTGCCATTCTGTGGAAGTTTCCCCCAAAATGCAGATTCCATCATGGTGTAGCAGCCCAGCACAGAGTGGTAGGACATTGTTTCCTGGGGGCCCCACAGAGCCAGCCATTGATGAGTGAGTTGAATTTGCACTGTTTTGGGACACAGACATGTAAAACAGAAGCAGGCAGGGAGGGCACCATTTTATTTCAAAGGGTTTAAGGGGAACACAAGCAGCAGAATAGTCTTGGTTCCCTTTACTGGCAAAAACTTGGAGTGGAATGACGGAAGAGTCATCCAGTCACGATGGAAAACCAGCAGTAGAGAGGCAGATGAGGAGGAATTCTGCTGAGAGGTCAAAGCTGAGACCACCCAAACTTTCATGGCCACCAAAAGCAAATCTTAGACCTAAATACAATGAAATGGAAGCATCCCTCTGGTCTGTAACCAGTAGAGTGGCCTTGGCTCAGTGGTAAAATCAGGCCATCAGCCTTTCCCTGCAGCAGGACAGTGGCACACCCAATCCTACAACCAGTGGGTGAGGGGAACTGATGGTGTGGAACAGAGGAAGCTGTGCAAGGTCTGCAATGAGCGAACCATACATGGGTCTGCGAGCAACACCAGGCTTTCCCTACATGAGGCTGCCACAGTGACTGAGAGAGCTCTGCAGAGACAAACATAATAAGGAGAAGTGGATATGCAGAGTGTCAGCTGAAGACCAGTCGTGGCCTCCACACCCAGAGGCCAAGATCAGACCCCAGTCGGACTGCAGACTTGGTGGATTACACAGCACATTTCTGGGATCTGACCTGGACACTAGAACAGAACGGTGAACGCTAGCGGAATTTTATTCTTTTTCTTTTTCTTTGTTTGTTTGATTGGCTTTCATTTTTTAGTCCTTTTTTCCTATTTAAGTTTCCTACCTTTGTTTATGTTTTGTTCTATTCATCTTCTTTCTCTCTTCCTTCAGTTATCTCTCTTGATTTTATGACACATTCATGTGCGAAAGAACATTGTCTCTTCTCTTTCTGTTTCACTCCAATATTCTTTTGCTTTCTCTTTCATTCTATCTTTCTTGTGCTCTTCTCTAGTTTTCCAAAACTTGAGAGATCATCCTTTGCCTTACATCCTTGATTCTACTATATTTCTCCTCATTAATCTCTCTGTTTGGTTCTCTATTCTTCTTTTACTTTTTTTTAGATTTCACTATATAAAATTTATTTTTGAATATAAAATATGTAATATCGGCACCTACTTTTACATCAGTGAATTTATGAACCCATTTACTCTGTAAAATACCCATTGGCATTGAAGCACTTTAAGGAAATGTAATGGCTATCTAACAAAACAAATCAGTTTTGATTGTTTTATTCCCCATCTATTTTATATGTCCATACATGTAAAAGAAAACTAAATTTTCAAACATTTTATATTCAGCAATTTTTTAAAAACAGTAGCTTTTCACTCTATAGTCTTTATAAAGGACTTACAGTTTGAAATAAAGAAAAGAAATTAAGGTACTAGGATAACTCTGCTCCTGTAACTGCAACACTTTTACATAGAACAATTTAACTGGCATGCAGCAGGCCTGTTCCTCCTAAACACCTCTAAACAGGGTAGAATAGATCCACCAAGGGGAAATTATCTCATGCATGTCATCTGACCACCGTGCAAGGTAATTGAAAATCAGTGGCAAACAAACCTCAAAAACTACATAAACACCCGGAAATTAAATAACACCTCCTGAACAACCAATGGATCACAGATAAAATTAATGAAGAAATCAAATAGAATCTAGGAGTAAATGATAATCCCTATACAACATGTCTGAATTGATGGGATGCAGTGAGACAGACCTAAGAGGGAAATTTATAGTTAGTAAATTCTCACGTTAGGAAAACAAAATGAGTTGAACTAAACGATTTAATGTTGAACCTCAGACTCCTAAAAAAGCAGGAACAAATCAAATTCAAAGCTTATATGAGGGAGTAAATTATAAAGATCAAGGCAGAAATTAATTCAATTTAGTCTAAGAAAACAATACAAAAAAATCAATGAATCCAAGAGTTGGTTCTTTGAAAGATTAAAAAAAATTGATATATCTTTTGCCAACCTTAAAGAAAGAGGAAATGAAAGACTTAAATTCATGCAATTAGGAATGAAAAGGACAAAATCACAACAGATCCTGTGGATATCCAGAGAATGGACAATACCTATTTCAAGAATCTATACTCTGATAAGACAGAAAACACATTAAAAAAGCACAGATTTGTAAATACATAAAAATCAAGAGGAAATAAAAATTCTAAATAACCAAATATTAATGAAATTCAAAATGTAATTAAAAACTTACCAACGTAGAAAATCCCTGGTCCTGGTGGGTAAACTAAAATTTGACAAGAAATTTAGAGATCTAATGCGACTACTGCTGAAACTGTTTACTGAAATTGAAAAGGAAGCAATGCTCACAACCTCATTCTTGGAAGCAAGTGTTATCCTGATAACAAACCAGAGAAGGACTCAAACAAAAAAGAGAACTACATGCTAGTCTCCCTCGTGAACATAGCTGCAGAAATCTTCAATAAGATTCTGGCAAAGAGAATGTAGCAAACCATCACCATGACCAAGTAAGATTCATCTCAAAGATGTAGGGATGGTTCAACATATGCAAATCAATGAATGTAATACACCATATCACATGATCATCTCAGTAGATGCAGAAAAGACATTTGACAAAGTCCAACTCTCATGTATGATAAAAACCATTACAGAAAATTGGAATACAAGATCTTCATCTCAATCTGTTAAAAGTTATCTGTGACAAACCAACAGCCAACATCATACTAGCTGGTCAAAAATGGAAAACTTTCACTCTAAAATCAAGAACAAGATTAGGATGTCCACTGTCACCACTTCTATTTAATATAGTTCTGGAAACATAAGCCAGAGAAATTAAACAAGGAAAAGAAGAAAAAGGAATAAGGATAGAAAAAGAAGTTAAGTGATTGTCTCTTACAGATAACATCGTATGCTACATATGGCTCCTAAAACTCCACCAAAAGAATTCTAGATTTAATAACTGACTTCAATAAAATAACTGGATAAAAAGTCAACACACAAAAGTTGGTAACATTCTAGTACACAAACAACATATGCACTGAGAAAGAAATTAGGGAAATAACACCATTCATAACAAGAAAAAAGGAAATACTTATGAATCAATCAAACAAAGGAAGTCAAATATGTATATATTGAAAATTACTGTACTCTGAAAAAAAGAGATCAAAGAGAATATCACAAAATGGAATCATACCCTTTGTTCATGGGTAGGAAGAACCAATGTAGTGAAAATGGCCATTCTCTTCAAATTGTCATATAGATTCAATGCAATTCCGACCAAAATATCACCAGCATACCTCACAGCACTAGAGAAATCATTCCTAACATTCACCTAGAATCAGAAGAGACCTAGAACATCAAAAACACTCCTTGGCAACAAAGGCCAAGCAGAGGGCATCACAATTGCTGATTTGAAGTTATACTATAAAAATACTGTGATAAAAACAACACGGTACTGGCAGAAAAACCCCAGAGCCGATCAATGGGACAGATAGGAAGATGCAGAAACAACTAAAACATATTCTGTTACTTTATCTTTGAGAAAGGTGTCAAACACATTCACTGGAACAAAGGTAGCCTCATCAATAAATGGTGGTAGAAAAACTGGACTTCCTCATGCCAAAAAAAAAAAAAAAAAAAAAACCAGACACATGTCTCTCACTATTCACTAAACTAAAATAAAAATGGAGAAAAGATCTAAATGTTAAACAGAACACTTAATCTGCTGAAAGAGACTAGGTAGAACTCTTGAGGGCAAGTATAGGCAAAGATTTCATGAGTGAAACCCGGATTGCACAGTAAATGCTACAAAGAATCAACAACTAGGATATCATCCTGTTAAAGAGCTTTTGCACAGCAAAAGAAATTACGACTATAATGAAAAGTCAGCCCACAGAGTAGGATAGAATTTTAGCAGTTGTCACACAGACAAAAGACTAATATCTAGAACATATAAAGAATTTAAAAAATCAGACCCCCCAAAAAACTCAACCCATAAATGGGGATCTGAGATTAATACATACTTCTCAGAGGAAGAAATACAAATGGCAAATAAATATATGAAAAATGTTCAATATCAGCGTGCATTCATGAGACACAAATGAAAGCAATGCTGAGATTCCATTTCACTCCAGAAAGAATGGTTAGTATCAAGAAATCAACTAATAATAAATTGTGTCAGGGCTGCGGGGGAAAAGAAACCTTTGTGGGAATGTAGACTGGTGCAACCACTGTGGAAATCAGTGTGGCTATTCCTCAAAAATAGTAATATTCAAGGTTCCATTTGACCCAGCTACTCCCCTTCTTATGTCTTCCCAAAAGAATTAAAAACATCATTCCACAGTGATATATGCACACCAATTTTTATAGTAGCACAATTTGTAATAGCTAAATCTTGGAGACAACACAAATGTGTGTTAACTGATGAATGGACCAAAGAAGAGTTGCGTTTTTTTTATGCACTGGAGTATTAACCATAAATTTAAGACTTTTCTAGATAAATGGATGCACCTTGAGATAATATTCTTGAGGGAAATAAATTTGAAACATTTGTGTAAATAGCACATTGTGTCCCTAGTATGAGAAACTAGGAGTGTAAATAAGGACCAAAGGGTCTTATAAGTATTGTGAAATATATACATACACACACACACACACACAAACACACACACATAAGATAGCTAAGATAACTGTACTACTAATTTCTATTAGTTTATTGAAAGGAACAGTTAGTGCTTACATTGTTTGATCAATTTTGCATGCTGGGGCTGGAGATGTAGCTCAGCAGCACAGCATCTGCTTAAGAAGTGCAAGGCCATGAGTTTGATTCCCCGTACCAAAAAAAAGAAAATTTGCGTGACTGTATCTGGTAATCTGAGCAGCTACTTTGAAGATTACAATATGGGATATAACAACTGTTGTTAGTTTCCTATCACTTTGTTTTGAAATTCTGTACCATTTTTATTGCTTGTTTATTCTTTTAAAATAAAAAAGAAAAGGTTTCTCTATTTTCAGTGCCCCCAAAATTAATCATAGTTTTAAAGCTTTCCTTTGTTGATATCTGCCTTTGTCATATAATATTGTATATATATTTTGACTCAGGTATTTGATTTTATAATTAAAATTTATAGTTCCAATATTTTAAACTAAGTATTCAACCACATTTTCCTCTATAATTTTAATGCTTTCTCTAATGTATATATAGTATATATTAGCATATGTATAGTATATATTAGTATTGTACATTACTCATATAGATATACCTAAAAGCCCTTTTTAAGACTTTTTTGCTTTTTTTTGGAGACAGTATCTCACTATGTAGTTCAGGCTGGTCCTGCACTCACTATGTATCTCAGGCTGGCCATGAAATTGCAGCAATCCTCCTGCCTCAGCCTCCTGAGTGCTGGGATTACAGGCATGTACCACCACACCTGGCCTCTAGTGTCTTTTTGAATACTAAGTTTTTTGCTATTTCCCTGTCTTTCCTGAATAAATATATTTACTACTATCACTTTATAGGAAGTCTTGGTATCTGATTGAATCAAGTCACCCCAAGCTGTGTACCATCAAATATCATTCTTAAGTTATGTCTTTAGCTTTTTAATGTAAATATTAGAAATTGCTTTAAAATTACAAGAATTTTTTGTAGTTGGATTTAATTTTATAATTAATGAAAAGAATTTAGATGTTTAATCTTTTTTCAAATCTAAAAGATCATATCGCTATCTATATCTTGCCATTTATGCAAACATGTAGCAAGTCCCATATGCCTCCTACTCTTAAACTGAGGTTTATGAGGATATAATTTACACATGGTAAAATATACACTTTTAGGTGTTCAGTTCAATGCATTTGGACAAATGTATAAAGTTATGTGACTACTACCTCAGAATGCAGAACATTCCCATCATTTCTCCACTGATCTGAATGTGTGCCTCTCAAAGTTCATATGCTGTAAACTTGACCTTGAAGGTGATGGCATCAGTTCATGATTAGGGGAGGAGATGAAGTTATAAGACATCTACTCTCATTAATGGGCTTAGGGTCCTTATAAAAGTGATCCTGAAGAGTTGTCCCTCCCATCGTGTGAAGATGCCACAAGATGGCACCTGCTGTGAATAAGGGGCCATCACCAGACTATGCATTTGTTGCTGTTTTGATCTTGGACTTCCCAGACCCAGAAGCGTAAGAATTATAGTTTTGTTCTTTATAAGCCACCCAGTTTGTGGTATTTTGGTTATAGCAGGCTCAATACATTAAGACAAAGTCCAGAATTTCCTTGTTTCTCTTTCAGTTAACCACTCTCCTGCCATGAATCTTAGACATTTAGTAATCTGACTTTGGTCCCTAACACGTTGTCTTAGAATTATACCATTTACATGATTTTATTTACTTACCGCAGAGTTTTTAGGACATAGACTTGCTGTTCTATGTCTGTGTGATTTGCTTCAGTTCAAGGAAATGGACATTTACCAGTAGTGAATATTTAGTTTGTTTCCAATTTTCAGTGAAGATGAACCAAGCTGCCAAAGCCCTTTCTTCATTCTTTCATTCGTGGACTGTGTGTGGCCGTAGTTTTTCACTTCCCTTGGACAAACACAGAAGAATTACACTGCTAGATCATATGGTGAGAATACCCTTAACTTCATAATGAACTACTTATTTTTTAAATGACTGTATTATTTTGCATCCACCTTGGTAGTATATGAGAATTATGGCTCTATATATTCTCACTTGTATTTGTTACTATAAATTATATGTATGTGTGTGTGTGCATATATATGATTCATACATGTATGTATATTTTAGCTACAAGGTTATTATATATATATACACACCTATATATACACTATATACATATATGCCTATATATTATATATACATATATGTTTATAAAATACTTTGAGGCATTGTAATAAATGTTTAGTGGCATCTTATTTTTATTTTAATTTACATTCATTTTCCAAATGGAATAATTCTGTTGAACATCCTTTCCTGAGAATTTTCTTTCGTGCGCTTGTTTGTCATGTTTTCTTTTTGGGAATGTGTGTATTAAAAGTTGCATATTTGTTTTAATTGTGTGGTTTCTCTTCCTTTTATTGATTTCTAATAATAACAGTCTATTTTATTGTTGCTAGTACGAATGACTTCTCTTTTCCTACGTTTTTGGATTATTTCTGGCATATAAAATACTGTTTGTTTTGGAAATTGGTCTATAGCTAATATTTTATTGCGTTCTTTTACTGTTATAATCATCACTGTAGTTTTCTTGAAATTTGAAGATAGACAAGCATATTTTTAAATACTGAGAAATTTTATGTTATTTTTCCAAAATTGTATGCTATTTCATTATCTTTGCATGTCTGACAACTGTAATAAAATATTGAATGAAAGAAGGCAGAACTTTGATTTCTTTTTCTTCCTCATAGAAATAATTTTAAAATTTCACTGTTATGACTAATACATATGGTTATTTTTAGCTCATACTCTTTATCAGATTGGGGAACATTTATGCCTATGAGTTTCCAAGAGACTTAAAAAATTATGAATCAGTACTCAATATTATATGTTAGAAATTTGACTTATTAATGTGGCTTATTATAATAGATTCTGAGACTAAAATATTTTTAAATTCTGAAAGTAAATTAGACGATTATTATTTTTGGATACTGACTCACTAATGTATAATTCAGTGCTTTTATAAATGAGATTGGTCTGTAATTTTGCTGTGAAAGCAATCCTTAATTATATTTATGAAACATTTAGAAAATGTGTAGAATAGCCTTCCTTTTCTTCCTATACTCTAAAATGGATATTGTGAAATGGGAAGAAGTTGTTCAAAATGAAAGAGGAACCAGAGTGGAGGAAGGAGGAAATGAAGGAAAGGAAAAGGTGAAAAAGGACAGGAAAGGATAAAATGGAAACAAAGCTTTGTAAGTAGGGAGGGAAGATGAGTCAAAGGGAAGAGATGGGATTGGGAAAAAAGAAGGAAAATATATCATGTGTGGGTACAATTTCCCTATTATAAATAAGATCATTATGTATATCTAAAATGTAACAATAAACTTAATTAAATAAAATATGAGAAATTTTGTAAAATATATATTATATTTCATACAATTTTTTTATTTTGCTTATTCTCAAAGCTTTATCCAATTTTGGCATTTACTATTTTAAGGACTATCATTAATCTGAATTTAAAATATATTGGTGTAAACATGTTTAAAGTCTGCTAATTTGAAAATACTTGTTAACTAATTTAAAATTTCAAATGTTTATAGCTTCTGCATCCTATTTTTCCTTGTATAACATTCAATCTTTTCCCTTCTGATTTCTTCAATACCATTATTGAAACTGTGTTTACTGCACTGATTTTTTTCAGATGGTGGCTACTATTGTTATAGTTAATTATTGACACTGAAATTTTTTCTAGTTCATAAATTTCTGCTGCTAAAGATTAGGTTTTCTTTTTTAAAATTTATAGTTTCTGTTTCTGTGCTAAATTTTTCCTTGTTTAATTCAATATGTGACTCATTAATTTTGATTTTTTAAAATGAAGACATTTTATCCTAACATGGCACATGCCTGTAATCCCAACAATGAGAAGTAGAAATAAGAGAGTAAATTTGCCCACAGACTGGGCTGCCTAGCAACTTAAAGGCCAGCCTAGACTATGTAGGGAGACTCTCTCTGAGGGAACCAAAATGAAAAAATATTAATAAAATTGAATTAAGACATTTTTAGGTTAACATTGTTTGTTTAGTCCCAGTTTTGGCAATGACACAAATTTTCATATAAGGTTGCTTCATTTTCTTTCAATTCTAAATAGTGTCTTTTATATTTCAATTTTTTCCATAATGCATGATTTCTCACACAGTTAATTTAGTTGGCAAAGATGCTGTTTTTCTCTAGTCTGGAGATGTAGCTTAGTGGTAGACCACATGTTCAGCATTTATGAAGCATAGGTTTAGTTTTCCACACTCACACACTCACACACACTCACACACACATACACACACACACACACACTCACACACACACACACACACACTCACACACACACAGCCATTTTATTTTACATCACTTTCTATTTCATAGACTTTATCTTTTCTCAAGGATAAAATGTCAGGCGAGTATTTTTTTTCCTAGTCACTCTAAGGTGATAAAACACCTTTCTTGAGAGCCGATAGTCAAAAGACTGTTCAATAATTTTAAAACTTTTATTTAGTTCAGCAATCAATATTGCACAGTTTTTATTTTCAATTTCCACTTTTTGAGATAAAAGTCTATATCTAAATACATAGTGAAATTAGAATTTCAGTAAAAGGAAATGATATGTCTTATAGAAGCTATTGTGAAAATTTGAGACTTCCTTTTTGATCTAGCTGCTCAGGTATTAGACGCTTCACTTGTTAATGAAAACAACGTGCAAAATCTGTTATGGCATGCTCTCTTTGTACATAACTGGAAGGAATTTATTAGTTGTATTTTTACATTGTAGGCAAACATTAAAATGAAGTATAAAAAATAAACTCAAAGACACAAAAATATTGTCATAAAAGAGTATTAGAATTCTAAATGCTCATTAATAATTTGTCTTCATCATTATTCATTTACTATTCTACAAATTTATAATCTACAATTTTATAAATGCCTATGGTAATTACTTTTAAAATTTTCTCTTGAAATTAGACTATTTTCCCATAAGTACTTCAAAGTTAATTTCATAAGAGCAGATAATTTAATTTCCATGCTAGGCAATGTCTAGATTTTCTTTTAATTATTTAAAAAATATCCTTAATAAATAATCTTTTCATACCAGACTATATCCCTTACATTAATTAGGTATTGGGCACAGTCCTTGAAAATTATATTGGTTTTATTTTTTTGACCTCTGTCATTTCAGGGGAGGTCAGTTAAGAGGATCATAATGAAATGAGCCTAATGAAAGAAAAATAACTTTAATATTTTTAGGATTTTGCAATTCAGTTCTTAGCCTTAACATTTCTTAAGTACGTGTTTTTTGAGTGATTTATCTAAAGTTTTGAAGTTTCAGTTCCTGTCTCCACATTTTAAATGGAAAAGAAAACATTCATTTTTTCTATATATTTTGCTTAATAAACATCAAAGGAGGTAATGTCATGCTGACACCACAGAGGGGGAGTCAGCAATAATAAATTCCTTTTTCTTATTTTAAAATGATATATGGATAAATAAGATACTGGCCAGATTAGATCAGGAGCACAATCTGCAGAATAAAACCACTGTTTTGATAGTGTAAATGACTGCTGTAATTATGGTATATAACTTTGCAATTAAAACCCTAATTATGAATCATATTACATGCGCAGTGTTGATGGGCAACACTAGACACTTCATATTAATATTTTCTATACATGGTAACTTTGCTGAAACTATGTGAATTGTTTTGATCATTGTCAGCCAGAAGAAAATCCTGAGACATTTTGAAATAGTAGACAATGTACCATCATGTTAGAAGACAAGATTTTTCCCTCCTCTATCCCAGTAGAGCACTCAGGCACTCCAACTAACAATCATGGTGCAGTGTCACAGGTGCTACTGCAGAAGCTTTTTCACATAAATTGTGCTACAGGGGCCAGGCAGGGAGAGAGGCAAAGTATCGGAACCAGATGAGTGTTTAGCTTCCTCCATCAGATGGACAAACCAGTGCAGGCAAGAATATAAAAGGAAGGACAGTGTGGGCAAACCAGTAGTTTAGGTTTTGTTTGTTTGCTATGATGGAGCCACACTGTGTACTAGAAATTTAAGAGACTAAAAGGTAGCTTAGGAATCACATTATGAAGTATCAGCACTGCCATACTAATCTTGGGTGGGTAGGCTGTTCACGATGGAAGCAGATGATGTCTTGTTTTAAGTTCTCCAAAAGAAGAACGTAAGCAAAGCCTTTGATGCAGGTAGCTTATCTGAAAGGTTCACCGGTAAACAGGAGTAAAGTATGCAGGAGACTTGCAGAAGGGATAAAGAAAGTGAAAAATGAGTGTGTTGCTGATGTTGCTAATTTAGGTAAAGGGGACTCTGCAAACACCTCTGAGAAGCACACAGAATGCTGGCCAGAACGATCTATCTAAAGGGTGGTAGACTGGGAAATTTACCCACTGAGACCATTATTTCACTGGTTGAGGGTTCCCTAAAAGTGTTAAGTCCCTGGACTATATAGATTATCTTGGCCTCTGGATTGAGGTAGACTGTACAGATTCAAGAAAGCTTTGAAGAAAAAAATACAGAGATATTGGACATCCTTCACATATTGCCACACCACAGCTATAGCCATAATCTCAGGAGGGGACACAAAAGACCTGCCACAAGTGAACAGCATACTAGGTTTCAGATACAGTAGGCAATGCCACAGGATCTGATCACAAGTTTTCCATTTATAGTAAGGGTAATTACTGAAATTATTTTTACTCATTCATTGTGTTAGTTTGTGTTTTTTGAGAATCACACACCCAAATAGGATTAAACATGGATGAGTTCTTTCTGTAAGACAAAAAAGGGGAGGGAGTTAGAGATTAGAAAAGCCATAGCTGGGGATGTAGGTCAGTTCTTGTAGAGGAAATGGGGAAGGAAAGAAGAATGGGTGCAAACAAAGCTGACAGCATGATTTCAGACTTCCAGGACAGTTTTAGAAAGTTATAAGGAGTCTACAAGCCAATCAGTGTAGTCCTGAACTTCTCAGGAATGCTCCACCTCGGAGCTCCTACCATGTTGTTCTCAGCTAGGTGGATCATCAGCAGTGCGATCTTGCCCCTCCCACTGATGAATAGAAAGCCCAGTTAATGAGATCATGCACTGGGACTGCTGAAAGGCACATTTCCGCCTCAACCACACTTAGCATTTTGACAAATGAAGGAAAACTGTGAATCGAAAATAAGTACTAGGCCCCCAGATTTTCCTTCTGTTAGAGCTTGTCAAAGGTCGTTATAGAAGGGTCTACCCAAGTTCTAACTAAAATGGGAAGTGTTCTGGCTCTCTTGAGGAGAACACAGGTTTTGCACTATGGAAGCAAACACTACAACTACTGTAGCAACTTATAAAAGTGACTTAGCTAAACTCTAAGATGTATGTGGGACAAGTGGACATCAGAACAGGAAGCACCTAAAGGCAGATGGCTCTGCGGTAGACATTCACATAACATGAGTTTATCTTGCATTTGTCTTACTGCTAAAGTAATTTTGGCATCCTCAATATGTATCTTTTCTATATTTTCTCTTGGATTCTCCTAGGACTATTCCTTATCTTCACAATCAAATCCTCAGCAATTGCAAAACTTCAGATATTTTAACTTTTTGAATTCTAGTCTATTTCTTCTGTATACCACCAAATAGTTACCTCTTGAAGCTGTTTGACTAGAGGTCCAGAGAAATGCCAAAATTCTTCTGGGTGTGTAAATTATTTAGCAAAATAAAGCCACACTTTATTCATTCAAAAATTAATAGAAAGTTCCCATCTATCTTTAGAGATAAATATTTATAAATTAATCAGCGTATTGAAAAAAGCATTACTCTGGTGTTGTCCACAGTACTTTTAGCAGGTGTCAGTAAAAAACAAAATCTTTCCTCAGGACCTTGATGTGGTCCCTTTTCCATCTTTTAGAAAGAGGTATGAGTTCATTTGGAATTGTCTTTTGTACCAAAAGACAAACCTCTGTGAAAAGCATGATGGCATCTTCATGATTTCCTTTATTTTTCATGACTATCTCTTCCTAGGCAAACCTGTGGCTGATAAGTGTTTTCTGAGGATGACTCCTTTTTTCAGGTTGGCCCATTCTACCCACTTGCTTGCTGTGCCTAAATATGGTGCAATCTTGGGCATGGAGAGGCTGTATCAGTAAGCATTGCTGTATCTGTTACTCGGAATACTCAGCTTCAGTTACTGTTCCAGGCCACTTATCTTCCTTTAATAATGCACCATTTCATTTCTTGTCTGAAGCAGTGTTATTTTTTTCAGTCAGAGTTATTGGAGCACTTACTAACTGATTATACCCTTGAGTACAATGATAAAACTGTATTCTTAACTCAAAAGGAGATAACCCATGTTAGACTGATTCTACTTCAATACACTGGGCTCTCTCTTTTCATCTATGTCCTACAGAAATCCAATTGAATTTTTGCATTCAGCTTAAAAGCAAAAGAATACAAAAATAGAAAAATAACACTTGGTCCCTCATCAAAGAAATTTGAGCAAAATGTACAGCATATTTTTCAGCTCAGTGCCTTGCACTTTTAGGAAGTGAAAGCCAATAGTAAGGACAATGAAAATAGCTACTTCTTATGAAACCTTTGTGCTGGGCACTAATGTGCACTTTCTATAAACTGTTCCCAAGCTTTACAGTTACCTTCTAAGTTGGATAAGATTATCATCTAATTTCACTCAATTAATGAAACTTCACCCTTCATGAAAATTAAGGGCTACTTTTATACCTTTCCAATTTTACAGTTTGTCATTATGTCACTGTTTCCAAACACGACACTTCATAGCTTTTGGCCTAATAAGCATCGCTCCTGTAAAATATGTGAGTCAGACAAACTGAATATATAAACACATTTATTGCCTTCCAAACACTTGTTTTAATATTACCCTTTTAAAGTTGATTAATAAATTAATCCTAATTCAAAATAAGAAACAGCTGTTGAATAGGTCCACGTAAGTGACTAGTTGGAGTAGATTCCTTAAATGTCACTTTCATATCTAAGTGACATTTAATTCTTAAAGTTCTAGTTTGTATTTTGCAAAATCCTAAGACTCTTGTGCAACTGCAAGCAGACCAAGCAATAGATTTTGAGGCAGCCTTGTGGATTCTTTAACAACTATTTCAGGTAGAACACCTCCAATTTCAATTGTTTTATGCAGTGAAGTTTCATGTAGAATACATAGTAAATGCCTAGAAGCTGCTAATGCATAATATGGTGTAGTGTAAATTGCAAAATGTCTTGCTATTTTCTCATAAATTGTTATCTTTATTTGGTTTTGGACAGCCTTGTCATCAAAATAAGTTATACACATTCAGGTTTCTTCTGCTTTGCTTCTAGAACTGTAGAGTCCAGTAGTTGTTAGGATTATGAGCAGTGCCATCTCAATTCTTACATTACAAACTTGAGAGCACTAGTTCATACTGACAATGTGACTTTCAGCAACATGGTCACCTTGTGTGTGCATCAGACTTAGGTATAAAATGGAGATAACTGTAGTACTTTGTCTCAGGATTGCTTTAAGGAATAGAAAAATATTAAAACATAAATGTGTCTCACATGGTAAATAATAGAAAATGTAGCTATAATTATTAAATATCTGCTTAATTATTAGTGTCACTTTCAATGATGCCTAATGATTCCTTTAAGGTATGAAAACAAGGACATCTTCAATAGACTTCTTGCATCTGACTTTCTGGTACTTCATTTAAATACTTTCTAATTGTAATGTGCATGGCTCTATTGAAATGATTTGTTATGCTACTGAGGTCACTGCATAATTTTTTGGAACTGTTTGTTCCATGTACTAGTCAGTTTCCTGTGCTAGGATATAATACCCAACTTCCATAATTTTTATTATTTTAGAGAAAATAGTACTGCCCCTCAGACAAAGGACTCTTATCTAGAACATATAAACAGTTAAAAAAATTCAGGACCCCAAAATTCAAAGATCCAATCCAAAAATGGGCATTTGAGATGAAAACACACCTCTCAGATGAGGAAATACTAATGGTGAATAAATATATGAAAAAATGTTCAACATCATTAGTCATTCGAGAAATGCAAATTACAATAACACTGAGATTTCATCTCACCCCATGGCTATCATTAAGAAATCAACCAATGACAAATACTGGAGAGGCTGTTGGGGAAAAGGAACACTTCTCCTCTGCTGGTGGGAGTGTTGATTGGGGAAACCACTGTGGAAATCGGTCTGGAGATTTCTCACAAAACTAGGATTGGAAGTCCCACTTAACCCAGCTATTCCTCTTCTGGGTATCTTTTCAGAATTAAAAACATCACACCATAATGATATATGGGCACCCATGTTTATAGCAGCACAATTTGTCATAGCTAAATCTTGGGAACAACCCAAATGCCCATCAACTGAGAAATGGATAAAAAAGATGCGGTATAGAATGGAGTATTACTCTGCCAACTTCCATATTTTAAAAGTGGGAGTGGTTCATACTTGTCTTATGGTTTCAGATTGTTTAGCTTATGACATTCTGGCTCTCAATCCAAAAGTATCATGGTAGAAAGTTATGAAGGAAGAAGGCTTCTCATTTTGTGGGATCTGGGAAGTGCCTTAAAGGAATGGCACCACAACAAAATAGGACAAGGACCTTGTATAGTGTCCTAAGGGTATGCCTCTGTGAACACAGAAACACCCAGAAGTGTGCTTTACTAATTGCCAGCATGATTCAGAATGCTGCCAATTTCTCATTTTGTGATTAACAATCACAATCCACCCCTTCTAAACTTGACAATCAGAGACATCTTATTAAATGATACTTAATTGCCAAGTCAGAAAAAAACAGTAAGTTAATAACTCCACAGGACAAGATGAAACTCTCCTCCATACAACTGGAAACATACTCATTCTTCCCTCAAAGTCTTAACAGATTTAGCAGTTTTCCAAATCAATGTCTCTTCTGGGACCCAAGGTAAACGCTTAGCTGTGAACTTCTGTAAAACTAAAAAAAACAACAAGTTTTGAAATTCCGAAGTACAATGGCACAGTCAACACTCCTCTTCAAAAGGGAAGAAGGACAGAAAAAATTGGACCAAAGAAAGCCAAAAACCCAGTAGAGCAAATATTTAGTCCTGTAGTTCCATATCCTGAATCCAGGGTATGTGGCGGTGCAATATAAGTTCCACAAAACTTGGATAGTTCCATCCTTATAGCCTAACTAGATGCAGCGCACGTGGCCTCTCTCTTGGGCTGACTCCACTCATGACCTGCAACTTGATTCAGCAGATGTTTTTGCTATCTTGAAATTCCTGTGGTATTCACTTCTCTTTCAAGTTTATTGTGACATTTTCACACACTGCTCTCTGAGGCTCCTTCTCAGGTCTTGCAAGCCTTCCTTTGAAATCTGAGTGGAAAGAAAGAAGGAAGGGTTGGGTATGTAGCTCAGTGGATTAAGCGCTTGCCTGGTAAGCATAAGATCCTGAGTTTGATCCCCAGTACTGCCAAAAAATCCTGAGTTTGATCTCCGGTACTGCCAAAAAAAAAAAAAAAAAAGAAGGGAAAAAATGTATATGTATACAGAAAGATAGCTAGAATAATTGTACTGCTGATGTCTAGTGATTTATTGAAAGGAACAATTAATGCTTTATTTTTTTACCAATTTTGCATGTTTCCATCTGGTAATCTGAACAACTAATTTGAAGACAACAATATGCAATGTAACAACAATTATTGAATTCCTATTATCTTTTTTGGTGAAATTCTATATAATTTATAATTTTGTTGTTTTTATTGTTTTCTTTTTAATGGTTTGATTAATCCTTCACTCTTACATCTGATAATCTGACCAACTTCTATGAAGATAAAAATATGGAATATAACAACCACTGTTAATCCCTATCATTATGTTCTGAAACCCTGTATCATTCTTATTGTTTTTGCTTTGTTTTGTTTTTGTCTATGTTGCTCACATTTTGCTATTGTTCTTTCTTTAATTCTCTTTAAAATAAAAAAACCGAGAACTAAATCTAAAAAACAAATCTGAGTGGGAGTACCATGACCCCACAACTCTTGCATTCTGCATGCAAGTAAAACCAGTACCACATCAGCAATGCCAAGATCTCCTGTCACTGGAAGCAGTAGTCAGGCCAACTTGGATCTTACCTGCAGTGAACTAAGTGCCCTAATAGGAAAGCACACTGAAATTAATTCTAGGAGACAATGTACAGGGAGAGTAAACAGATGGAAATTTACTGTTATAAGGTCCTTCTACATAATACGTCATGTGGTAGAATATTAACTGAAGAAAAACTCATAAACTGAGGATGCATTTGCAATCCAATAGAAAACAAAATTATTACACTATCAACAGCAACTAACTAGATTTTAAACAAACTTATTTTTGTCAAAAATCACATTAAGTAATTGTAATTATATCAAAATATACAGTGGATATTTACATTAAAATTCTTATCACAGTAAAAGACACTTTCTCAGTAAACCTCCCCAGACACCTCCAGCACACGTTGCTTCAAACACATTTATCCCATCATTCCTTCCCCTTTTTGGAGTAGTGCTCCGAGTCCTCCTCTGGAACGTTCTTACGAGGTATGATTTAAACATACCCGAATGCTGCTGCCGAGTGCCACCCAACAGAAAAACAGGCCTGAAAAACACCTTATAATGTGTCCTCATCCACTTCATTAACCAGACCTGGCATACAAGTTATGGCTTTCCTCAGAATCAAATGATCGCGAAGGGTACACATTTTGAATCAATTCAGAATGTGGAGGCAGCCATGACAGTGGTAACAAAGACGCTCACAAAAAAGAACTTTCAGAACTGCTTGAGAAAGTAGCAGGTGTGGTGGTATAAATGTGTGTGAAGTGAAGGGGGGTATACTGCGAGGAGCTAATGGCAATGTATTTTACTTTAATGTATTTTTGCAGTTAAACAGTACAGTTTTCCAACATATCTCACACACTGACTTTGTACACAGAAAATATGCATATATCTATGTACAAATTAATGAGTATATTCCTTAATATAACTGGAAACAAAGTCTGTACACAAAAAGAGTTATATTTCTATATATTAACTAGTAATTGGAAACTAAAAAGAAAAGCCATTTATAATATTTTAGAATCAAATGTGCCATCAGTTACATGGTGTAATTTTAGTTTAAGAAATGTAAAACTTCTACGTTTGAAAGTACTAGTAAAATGCTGATATAACTTGCAAGAGATTTTAAAAAGTGATGAGGTGTTTTATGTTCATAGGTTGGAAGAATCATATTGTTAAGACAATTCTTTCAAGTTGTTCTAGATATTTAAGATGATCTCTGTCAAAATTCCAGGATTTTCTGTTAGTATATACGGGTAAACTAACTAACATTCATAAGGAAGTGCAAAGGACTTAACTGATGTAATACTGAAAAATGATAAAGAAATAATTGAAGGCCTTATAGTATATAATTTCAAAAGTTTATATAACCATAGCAGTTAACATAATGTGATTGGAATGATAATGATAATTATACAGATCAATAAACAGAGTAGACAGTTTAAAAACAGACCACACATATTCACCCAGTAATTATAAACACAGAGAGTAAAGCCAGTTAACAAGTAAATAATAACATTTTAAATAAATAGTTAAAGAACAACTGGATATCTATATGGGATAGAAAACAAACCTTGATTCCTATTTTGCATCATACATGATGTAAATTGAGTTTTAAATTATTCACCTCACTTGAAAATGAGCATTATTTATTTTCCAGAAATAAAACATATATACTTTTTTGGTGATTCTCCAGCTGGAGAAAATTCCTAACTCAAAGCAGAAAAGATACAAACTTCAAAAGAAAAAACATGTAAATTAGAAGTTTGAAATTAAAAACTTCTGTTGTCTAAAGACATCATATGGAAACATGAAGGTGAAATCTATAAATTGAGCATCATATAGAGATATAATACAGAGTATAGCCTACACATAATATATTTAAATCTTCTTCAAGTAAATATCCGAAAAATAGGCATTCTAAGAAAATTAAAAATGAGACAAATATATTTCCTATATGCACATCACAGGAGATTTCTAAAAGGCAAGTAAATTTATGAAAATTTTGTTAACTTTATTATTATCCAGGGAAAGACAAATCAAAGCCACAAGATATAACATTATGGAACTTCTAAAATATATAATATCAAAAAAATTTGAAAAGAGTATTTGTAGCTAAGAATGTATCATGAAACACATTTTCATAAATTGCTGGCATAATTGCAAGACAGAATTACTGTTTTAATGAATTCTCACTTTCTTACAAGTTTTTGTGTAAACATTCTCTTTGACACAGCAACTTTATGCAGAAGATTTTGGAAGATGAACCCATATGGTTACAGAAAGTTATGCAAGAATATTGATAGCATGTCAGTTAATAACAGGCTATAAAAGGGCATAATCCATCAACAGCAGAGAATATAAATGGGCTGCAGTGTGTTCATAACAAAGGAACGATAACAATGCGAAAGTGAAATATTGACAACAGTCACATATATAGCTTGATCTCCACAACATAATGTTTGGTAAAGAAGCAAGATAGAGAAGATTAAATACTGCCTGATTTTATGTATAAAAAATTCACAAACATAAATCTATCATCACAGACATTATTATCTATTGGGTAAGTTAATGGATGATTTGTGAAGTAGTAGAAATGTTCTTTATCTTGTTTTGGGTAATGGTACAATTTACATCCCAAGTTTTATACTATAAGTTTGTGCAATTACTCTTTTAAAATTATAAGTCAAAAAATACTATTAGTATAACCAAAATGAACCTAAACTTAAACACCCTATTGATATCTAAGGAGAATATTATGAGTGTAAGAACATAAAACACTCTTGGGAAGATAATACAACCAATGGATGTAGATTGGAATTATTTTGAAGCATTTCATCTCAGATCCTGGTTTTCCAGGCTCCAACCAGAGTTTCCAGTATAGTTTGCAGCATACAAGGGCTACTCTTTGACCAGTCTCTCAAAACTTCTCCAAATTAATTGCAAAAGTTCTGAAGTCACATGGCCAGGCAACATCACAATAGCCCCACTCCCAGTACCAACTTTAACTTTGTGTTTGTTTGGGGGATATTTTTGCAAGGGAAACAATATATAGTACAGGACACATACTTTATAAGGTTATTTATAATAGCCACCTAAAGAATGATACACAAAAGAGTGCAGGAAATCTGTCCACACACCAAGACCAAGGAATCCAGCTGAGGGCCTGGATTCCACAGAAATGTTCTGCATGAGTCCAGCTGAATACCTAGAGCACATAACAATGCCTCCCATGGATCCAACTGGAGGCCCAGAGCCCATGGCAACGTCTCATGCAGGCCTGCTTCATGGATCTGCATTGGGAAGGTGCAAAGGTCAGTGGTGGAATCTAGGATGTCTGCCAGCGAGATGAAGGATCTGTGCTAGCAGGCTGAGGGATCTGCACTGGAGCCAGGAAGCGATGCTCAGAAGAACCAAAGCTCCCCCCAAAAGTACCACAGCCACCTTCAGCAACAGTGAGGTCCTGAGCTCCTCTGATCATCAAGATGGTTGAGTTCCCATCAGGGAAGCCAGGGCAGCAACCTTCTCCAGAAGACCAGCAGTGCACCATCTTCCCCTCCAGAGTCAGGAAGCAATGCTCAAAGTGAGGACCAAAGCTCCCCCAAAGTGAACCAAAGCCACTCTCTGCCAGCGAGGTTCCGAGGTCCTCGGAGGATTTAAATAGCCAAGCTGATCAGGAGCGCCAGCATGACGAGCTCCTCCAAAACAACCAACAGCTCCTCCCAGCTTCCACCAGCTCCGACAGCTGCTCTTGGCTCCTTCCTCAGTTGTCTCTTCCGCTGCCGGTGACAAGCCCCAGGCGGACCTCCCTCACCCAGCGCCGTGCCTATTCAGTTCAGCTGGGGTTATAAGTTAACCACCAGTTAGCAATCCGCTACACCATCTCCCAGCTTTTCATTTGACCTTTTTCTTTATATATCTACAAGTTGTACTGGGGTTTCTTAAAAATATTTGGGATGTGGCCCTGAAATTTTAAATGTATGATCTGATCATTAATCTGCACCAATTAATAAACCCAGAACTTAATATTACAGAGAAATTCCTTGCAATTTATCTTTATAAAACACCACATTTATTTATTTATTGGCACCAGGAATCAAACTCAGGACCTTGCACTAGCCGGGCAGGCCCTGTGCCACTGAACTATATCACTGGCCCACCACATATATTTAGACAAAGGATTCAATTAAACTTCAAAATTTATCTGAAGCCTTTGTTAGCTATGGTCTGTAGATTATCATTTTTATGATGGAAGTGCACAGTAGCCACTCTTTAAGGATATGGCATATTATTAACTATAGTATACAGTGCTGTATGATAGAGCTTGTGAAATGAATCTCACCCACCTAACTGTAATTATGTGTCCTTTCACCAGGATCTCCACTCCCTCTTCCTCTTAGCCATTCCATCTTCCTGTGACCATTCTTATACTCTCTCCTTCTATGAAATAAACTTCTTTACAGTCTAGATATGAGAGAGATCATGTGACAGTTGTCTTTCTTCACCTGATTGATTTCACTTAACTTACTATCTTCCTAGTTAGTACATACATGTTATTACTCTATAAGTTCAACCTGGAAACACTTGAAAATGGCAAGACTTCATCCTTTTTATGTCTGAATAGTATATATATATATATATATATATATATATATATATATATATAATCCATTCATCTTTCAATGAGTATTTGAGTTCTTCCCATATATTAGCTATCGTCAGGGAAGAAGACCAAGAGATGGAGAGAGGAGGGGGAAGGAAGGGAAGAGAAGGGAACATAAAAAGAATTAAGATGTGTTAAGTACATGTAGCTATTCCCTCTGATGAATATAATCATTATGTGCTGAAAATATGCTAATAAAACTGAAAATTTTAAAATTGAAGAATCATGTTACATTCATTTTTTTAAAAGAAAAGCTTAAGTGTGCCAGGTATCCAACCACTATTTCCTGAATGACAAACCCCATTAATTTATTTTCTTGTCATTTGTTTGTCATGGCTTTTGTCGAGTTCTGTATTTTAATGACAAATTAGTATCTGTTTTTAATTCCATGGATATTTCAGTAGTTGCAGTTTATTTTAGAAATTAAAATACATGTCTATTTCTTGATGACAGTAAATGGCTAAGATAATTCTGTGAAGTAGTATTTAACCATCACAAAATTCCTCTTTCAGTCACTGTTTCCAAATACTCTTCTTCTTTCCCTTTGTTTCATTCTATCCTGAGATACTTCTGATGATTTTAAGTTCAACAGATTTTTAAGTTAAGGCCCTCCAACCTGGAAACAAGGTCAATATCGCTGAACACTGACTTTCCGCATAAGGAAGGAAGAGCGTAGAGAAAGGCCTACAGAGAGAGACGGAAAGGTGCTGCTGTGGATCCAATTTCTTTCTTTCGCAACTTCTAAGTATTGACATAGAGGCTGCTTTTTCTAGAAGTCACCAGATTGAGGTAATTCATTAATTGTATCCTGATATAACTATAATTAACCCTTTCTTTAAGATACTAGGATCCAGTGATGTGCAAGAATTGGTCAGTGTCTACCTCACAGCTACCAGGTAAGTAGACTACAGACCATGTTTTTCCTTTCCTTTTCATTTACGAGGATCTACGGTAATAAGACACCACAAAAAGCCTCAGTTTAGTGCTGGCGCACCTTTTCTGAATTGCTCTGCCAGGCTGTTAATCAAAATTACACAGCAAAATCCAGATATCATAAAATTAAATAATACCATTACACTTATTTCCTAGACCATATGTTCCAAGTTGAAAATTCTTGTGCACATCCAAGGTTATTTATAACAAAAACTTGTGCTTCCTGGGGATATAGTAACACTTTCATGATATTTGGAATATGTATCTACTGCTTAACTCCTGTTCCTGTTAATTTAATGTATACAAGCAGGACGTTCTTGCTTTGAAAATGTGTTTGTTATAAAAACATATATACTTTGTCTTCACAATAATGTCTCTAACAGTCTTTAAAATATTATTTTAATCAGAAAACATATTGATGGATGTTTTACATATTTTACCCTCCATTGAAATGAGTATCCCAGTGAAAATAGCAAGGCAGAAAGTCAGGTAGATGACAGACAGGGCTAACACGCTGTACAGAGACAAGCGCTGAATGGATTCAAGATGCATTGTGCAGCCAATAGAAACTGGTAAAGAATCTAACATTTAAATTAGGAACATGTTTATTTCCAGTTTGGGTACTGGGAAAAGTAACAGGAAAACAAAAAACTTTGCATGCTATCCATTTATAAACTCTTGAAGAAACACTTTGTTTTTAGATTACTTTTATTTCACCCAAAGGACTCGTAGTTCTCCAGGAGGCTATGGGCCATTCATTTGAGAATGGTGTAGCTATCGTGTAGGAAAACACATACTGGTACTGAAGACCTAGATTCAGCTGAATACCTTGGTAAAATCAACTAACCATGCACAGCCTATGTTTTCTGATCCATAAAATAGGTCAATGAATACTTTTTTAAAAAGTCCTTGTGAGGGTCAAAAGATAGGATACATTAAAAATGCCTTTTAGTGGAGATTGAAGTTGTAACAGGCACTTCAACTATGCTTTTTAACTTTGCTTGTGTGTTGCTTAACAAGATGTCACATATAAGTAGAGTTTTTATAGTGTTAAGTTGATTTTTATATATTTTAATGGTAGTGATTCATAATAGCATAAATACAATGCATAATACATAACAATTCTTGTAATTATACATATATAAATTACATAACTATAATACACACAATTCTTAGTTATAATTATATACAAATTACATAACTATATCTACACATTTTAAAAAAAGAAAAGAAAAATGGAAACTTGAAATTCAACCAAGATATTGTTTTGGACATAATGCTGTTGGAAAGTCACAACCAGCTAAGGAATACGGCAGCAAAGATAATCTCTCTTTGTCAAACTTGTTATACTTCCCAAGGCTAGAATAGTTAAGGAATGCCTAAGCATCTCTGGTTGATGTCTCTGAAGCAGAAGAACAATTTCCTGATTTTCCCCTCTCTGTATGCTGTCCAAAGCGAAAGACAAAGTGCTTGAGTAGAACATTTTCCACACTGACCTGCTAATATATTTAAATAGTAACACAGTCTTAACACAAATAAAAAGAAAGTACAAAACAACCTGATATTACAAAACAACTTGGTATTTTTTGACTGATGCTTTCAGTTAGAAGGATTCTTTCCAGGTTGTCTTACTTCCTGTAGCACCACACTAGTCTTTCTCTCCTCATACTTTCTACAGCCGTTGTAGTACATATGAGCATCCCAGAACTTTCTCAATACTATAGAGGCAAATTTGTTTAAAATGAATAAAAACATTAATATATTACATAGGTGGATAGATAAGTAGGTATAGTATTTGAGTTAAATTCTAGACAAATACTGGATGAAGGGAATGAATGCCATGTTTTCACGACTGGCAAGTTTTTATAAAAATTTTCTCTCTTTAAGTTGATATTTAGAAAGGTTTTAAATAGCATTTACACTCATTAATTCATTCAATAAGTAGTTTTTGACCATCTACTCTATCTACTCTCCTAAATACTAAGAACTCAATAGTAAAAATAAAACAGTCCCTGCCATCACAGTGTTATTTTCCAACAGAGTGCTAGATTTACATATACATGAATTAACACCTGGTTTTCAGCATAATATATCAGATATAATCTTTACTTGGCCATTGTTTAAATAAATATCCTGTCCCTAATTCCTTGTCCTTTCATTATTTACTCCTTAAAATTTGACAACTTAATTTGATATTTTTATAGTCAACTTGCAATTGACTCATGAGTTTGATGGCATTGCTAAGCCATCTTCTCTCCAAGAATAAAAAGAAAATTAACTGATTTTTGTCAAATGCTACAGACATTACTGAATTCCATACAAATTTGTACTCATAGCAGATAAACTGTTTATTATCATCTCATTACATACCATGCTGTATAAATGATTTCTGAGTAGTAGTATATTACAGATAATACATTTTATTGGGTATTCGAAAGAAATATACTCTATAGTTTCCAAGGAATCAGTGAGGTCACAATTGCTTCATGAGGACTTAACTGTGCACAGATGTGTAATTTCTAAAATATTTATGAAAAACTATCTGAGATGACTGGGAGAAGTTTGGGAACTAGAGTGTAGGAGTCTGAATGATGATAATGTTAAGACAATTTATCATCATCCTTTCTGGCCTGGTGTGGATTTTCCCTGAGTATTTTAAAACATATTATCTCTCTCCCTATCCCTCTTTCTCTCCATCTCCTTCTCCATATCCCTTTCTCTCTCCTTTTCCCTCTCCCTCCTCTCTTTATACTGAGATTGAACACAAAGCTTCTACATGTCAGCCAAACATTCTACCACAGAGCTGTGCCTTCAGTTCTCACGTGTATGTAACACAGTATAAGAGATAAAGCAATTTGAAAAACTTAAATGAGTCAAAGCTCAGGGCAGGAGGAAGTCCAAAAAGGCTGTAAGAGTTGAAATCCAGATGTGCAAGAAAGGTAAGGAAGTGGATGGAAGAATAAAGATATACTGAAGATATTTTGAGATCGGGGGGAGGGGGTCTGAAAGCATGAATTTGTGGTCTGACAACCACTTATTTACCCAATGTTCTAATATGGAATCTCTAAAATTTCGTTACTTTATCTATTCGTGAAGGTGACACCAGAGGTGACTATGTTTTGGGAGGCTTCACAGAACTAATCATTACACAAACGTTCAAGTGGTTTGGCCCAGTGAGAAAGTGAGAGCTAGTAGAGAAGTCTAGAGGATAGCCAAACTTTCTATGAGGTGGCTATGGCTTGGACTGTGCTCTACCAAAATCCATGTGTTGCAGTTTTTAAGTCTAAACTGTAGAAACCAAGAGATCTCTGAAATAAAATGGTCCATTGAAACAGTACAGGTTGTAGCCAGAAAGAAAGGCCCAGTCCTGGGTGAATGTCCAGAAATATAGCTAAGCATTGGCAAAATGCACACTGGATTTTAGAAAGCAGAGCACGTTATCATGACAACTTGGGCAGATAAATGAATAAGTTGCTTAAACTGACCCTTAAACTGACCCTTAAACTGACTCACTGTTTATAGAGAAGAGTAGATCTAAAATGTCCTCCAAAATCAAAATCTTCATGTGTTCTTGGGGATGGTGTGGAAGGTGATGAAATTTCCTCCTTTAAATTGCGGCTGCTGAGTATTGTGTCCCAGCTGTGGGAAGGTGACTAAGACAGTGGGAGTGAGGGGTGTTGTGAAGTCAGAAAGTTTGGGGATAGGTGTGTAGTCTATGAAATAAAAAAATGTAGCTCTTTGATTGGTTGAGTTTGTAAGAATACAATGACACTTAGTTGATCCTCCCAGAGTTTTTAGTCAAGGGCTTCAACCTTGGCTTGGTAATATGGAACAGGTTTATTTGCTTGTTGTGGTTTTCCTCAAAGTCTTTAGCTGAATTTTGTCGGCTTTGTCTTCTTCATCTTGACTTTGTGACTATAATTTGATTTGGGGCATCTTAAATCTTTCATATCAATATCCTAAACCTTTGTACTGAAAACTATGATCTTATTTGCAAATTAGTTCAGCTACAGTAAGATATCTGCGGATGTAAGCAGTTAAGTTACAATAGTTAAGTGGCTATATTGGGGTAGTATCAGCTGTTATCTAAGAAAACCATTCTTATGACAAAGAGAGACATCTGGACTCAGAGACAAACATACCTAGACAACAAAGAGTATGAAGACAGATAAGGAGAACATGACCATCACCAAGTCAAGAACACAGCTTCAGAAAAGATCCTTCCCTGATAGTCTCACAAGGCATTAAGGATGGGACTAACTAGCTTTTGGATTTCTAACTCCCAGAACTGTGAGATAATCAGTGTGTTGTGTAAGTTACTCAGGCTTCTGTGGTTTCCTGTGGTTGGCCTAGCAAACTCAAAGATATGAGAAAGCCTGAGTCAGTCTGCAGGTTAAGGGAAGTAATCAAATTATTGTAAGAGACTAGACATGAGGGGTATAAGTATGTTTAAGTATGTACATGTATCTGTGTCTGCGCATGTCTAAGGGGAGTATGATGTGACATAATGCACTCTTTTTTATTTTAAAGAGAAAAAACAACAACAAAATAACAAGAAAGACAAAAACAAAGCAAAATGAAAGCAATAAAAATGATGCAGAATTTCAAACAAGATGATAGGAAGTTAACAACGGTTGTTATATTATATATTGTTATCTTCAACGAAGTTGCTCAGATTACCTGATGTAAGACTGCAAGATTGACCAAACAATTAGAGAATAAAACATGATAAAAATACATTAGAAATAATAAACAGCTTCACTAAACAATATGGTATGTATTCAACAATAGTTGTTATATTTTGTATTGTTGTCTTCAAATTAGTTATGGGAATCACTGGAGATTCCTCACAAAAGTAGGATTAGAGGTCCCACTTCACCCAACCATCTCCTTCTGAGTATTCTTCCAGAAGAACTGAAAACTTCATACCATAGCTATATATATATATATATATATATATATGCACCCATGTATATAGCAGCACAATTTGTCATAGCTAAATATTGGAAACAACCCAAATGCTCACCAACTGAGGAATGGATAGAAAAGATGTGGTATTTTTTATAAAATGGAGTATTACTCAGCTAGAAAAAATAAACTCGAGGCTTTTATAGGTAAATGGATGTAACTAGAGACTATACTCATTAGTGAAGTAAATTAGACATAATGTACTCTGAAGGTGGATGGAAGGATTAAGAGTGGCAGTTGAGGACTGGGTTTTTTTTTTAACTCCAATATGAGAAAATCTTTATTTTAGGAAAAAAGAGGAAAAGCTATAAAATTATTATGCAGGAGTCAAAACTATGAAATTTCTTGCCAATGTTCATTCATTTTGCTGTGCCATCTCCATGACATTACAAATTGTTCTAGGAGAATGTCTTCTATTTTTTATTTTCTTTATTGTTTTGCTATAGATAGATCTTGAACACAAGGAATGATTACAAATAATATGGACTAAATGCACTATTTTGCATATGACACAACAATGAAAGCAGTTCTATGTCAATGTCTGTGTAAAGTATGTGTTATGGTTTGTGTCTGGACGTCCTCCCGAAGCCCCCTGCAGTCATGGGCGGGCTTCTACAGTTTATGACTGATTCACAGTCCAGTGTTGGAATTATGGGTGTGAGCGCTACACCTGCCCTGGGGTGGGTAGTTTGCATACAGTGTAAGGGAGAGAAAGAGGCTGCTTGTTGCTGCTCTCCCCCTTTTTGCTGTTGTTGCTTTTGCTGTTTTGCACCTCTGGAAAATGTTGCCCTTTGCCATGTGCCACCCTGCCTTGGAGTCAGCTGATTATGCACCAAAACCTCTACAAACTGTACGCTAAATAAACCTTTCCTTCCTTAATTATGGTTGTCAGGTATTTTGTTTCAACAATGAGAGAAACATAACCAAGACAGTATGGAAACTACCATACTGTAACTATAAAAAGGCAAAGTGACAATAATTTAACATTAACAGTAGAGGAAAACAGTTAACAACTGTAAGATTGGAAACTTAAAATTTTTCTGCCCATTCAAATATTTAATAGTAAAATAAAAACTTTAGATATAAAAAGTGTCTTGGAGGTAAAAATTGCATCCTTTGTCCAACTAGTCACATTGTCTTGCTTTCCATCCCACTTAAGATGCAGCAACTGTCCTTCATTTGTACATATATTCTTGACAATGGAAACAAAAGATTCATACAGATCTGCCATCCTGCCATCATTATTTTAAAATGTGATTACCTCCAGTAGAATCAGCAATGGTGGGTAATGACTGCTGGTTCACTCAACTGTGTATTCTATGAATGATAATAAACATAAAATCATAAAAGTCACCCCCTTTCCTGTGAGAACACGCACATCAGATTATAGGCTTGCCTCAACACTTTGGTTACCAGTAATGAGAAGTGGCTGCCCCAGATATGTATGGTAATTCCACGCTAATGAGTCTATTGGAAGATGCATTTGTTTCCCATCAAGGCACCTGGCACAACACTAGAGCGAGTTAGAGTGTGTTATTCCTTCATACATCAAAGTCAGCTTGCCAGCGGTATATTTATTGACCTGTCCAACTTATTTTCCATGATCGATCACTTTTGCCACCAAAGGTTTTCCCTGTGGCCCTACCATAGCAAAGTTCTCAACAGAATTTTGGAAAATTAAAAGCTCCTTTTGATCTCTTGCTGGAAAATCCTTAGCATTATAGCAACAAGGAACACCCCATACTTTGGCAGTTCCTGCTTTTACCATCCGACATCTAAGTCCTCTTTTTATTACCAAAGGAAAACCCTATTCCTTGGAGGGCAACGATGGAGCTACTTTCTCATTTAATTTCCCAGGTTTCATACTTTGTTATCTACCTCTGACCAAAATGATATAAACAGTACTCTGTTGACTGGAGCATATAGGAAATTATTATTTTCCTCATAAGAAAGGACATATCATCCAATATTGTTTGCTTGTCACTCTCTTGCTTGTTTGCCCAGTACACAAAGATGATGCTATACATGGTTGTGGAATCACCTGACTAAGTTGGGGACTATGAAGATGAAAGTACTCAGCGAGTTTGCTGAGTCCCTTAGTGCATTTACAGTCAAAGGCCTATTGCCATTAATCCCGAGAAACACGTCCTCTCACTTCCAGTCCACTCACTCTGTCACTCTTGCCATTTTCTGAAGCAGTTCTGGAAGTCCTCTTTCATGAGTGCATTTATGAAGTATGATTTAAAGAAAAATGGCATGGCCAGGGATATAGCTCAGCAGCATAGCGCTTGCCTGGCAAGCGTGGGGCCATGAGTTCGATTCCTGATACCAGAAAGAAAGAAAGAAAGAAACAAATGGTGGATCCTACTGCCAAGTGCCAACCAGCAGGAAGTCAGGCTTTCAATAACATTACAGTGAGTCACTGACCTTATCCTCATATGGGCCCATGTCAAAGTCAAAATCATTATGACAAATGTTTTGAACTTACTCATGTATCTTTAGCTGTGCAACTAAAAACACTAATGAAAAAGAACTTCCAGAATTGTTTCAGAAAGTGGAAGAATTATAAGAGTACTTGAAGAGAAAGGAAGTATTCTGAGTGATATTTACTGAAACAACTTTTAAAATTTAAAAATTAACTGTATTTTCAGTCATATCTCATACACATACATACACAATGAATAAAAATACATTATTCCACTAATAATGTATGTATTAATAAGCATAGGTACTATTATTCATTTTCTTCTTACATTATAACCCTGAAAGTAAAACTAATTAGTAAATACTCATTGTAAATACCAATTAGTAAAATCTAACCAATAAAGTAAAACTAATAGTTGCCCAGAGTTTCTTTTGCTATTCTAGGTCTTTTTTGATTCCAGGTGAATTTTAGGATTATTTTCTCTAATTCTGTGAGGTAAGCTGTTGGTATTTTGATTGGAATTGCATTTCATTTTCATTATGTTTGTTATTCCTACCCAAGAACAAGGGATATCCTTTCACTTTGTGATATTCTCTTTGGTCTCTACTTTCAGAATACAGTAAGTTTTCAATGTAAAGGTCATTTACTTCCTTCATTAGATTGATTCCTGTTTCATTTTTTTCTGATGGTCTTGTGAAGTGTGTTATTTCCTTAATTTCTCTCTTCATGAGTTTGTTTTTTGTGTACAGGAATGCTATTGACTTTTGAGGGTTGACTTTGTATGTAAGTTCATCGCTGAATTTGGTTAAATAAGTCTAGATGTTTTGGTGGAGCTTTGGGGGTCTTTGTAGAGTATCACGTCATCTTCAAGTAATGATAATTTAACTTATTCCTTTCCTATTTTCTTTCTCTTGTGTAATTGCTCTGGCTGATATTTTCAGAATGATATTGAATAGGAGAGGGGATATTGGACAGCCTTATCTTCTTCCTGATTTTGGAGTGAAAGTTTTCAGTTTTGATCATTTAGTGTGATGGTGGGTTTGGTTTGCCATAGATGGCTTTTATCAGATTGTGATAAAGACAATCTATTTCAATTTTCAAGGCAGGGGCATCATTTATGATTTAAAAGAAAACATGGAACAGGGTAAAAAAAAAACCCCACAAAAACAGGCCTGAGGATCAGTGGAACAGATTAGAAGATAGTGACACAACTCCAAAAACATTGAGCCACCTTATATTTGACAAAGGGACCAAACACCCTTACTGGAAGAAAAGAAGTCTCTGTAATAAATAGTGCTGGAAAAACTGTCTTTGCATTTGCAAAGTTTAACCCTAGATGTAGACCTATATATATCACCATGCACTACATTAAAATCAAAATGGATCAAAGATTTAAATATGAAAACAGAAACACCGAATCTATTGGAAGATGGAGGAGGTAGACATCCTGAAGAAATAGGTATAGACAAGGACTTTATGAAGACACCTGATTGCTTAGGAAATAATACAAAGAAGTAGATGAAATCTCATTCTATTAAAGATATTTTTCACAGCAAAAGAAACTATCAACAGAGTGAAAAGACAACCTACAGAGTGGGAAAACAATTTTCCAGCTGTTTCTCAGATGAAGGATTTTTATCTACACTATATAAACAACTTAAGAAATCAGATCTCTCAAATTTAAAGACCCAGTCCAAAAGTGGACATCTGAAATGAACAGACACTTTGCAGATGTAGAAGTACAAAGGCAAATAGCTATGTGAAAATGTTCAGCATTAATAGTCATTTGAGAGATGAAAATTAAAACAACATTGAGATTCCACGTCACCCAAGAAAGTATATAAACCAATAACAAATGTTGGAAGGGCTGTGGGGAAAAAGGAACCCTTTTTCACTGTTGGTAGGAGTGTACCCTGGTACAAGAATTGTGGAAATCTATGTGGAGATTCCTCAAAAAATTAGGACCAGAGGTTCCATTAAACCCAGCTATTCCCATTCTTGGGATCTTTTTGAAAGAATTCAAAGTATTATACCATACTAACATATGCATACACATGTTTATAGGAGCAAAACTTATAATCTCTAATTTTGGAAATAGCCTAAATTCCCATTAGTAGATGAATGGATAATGAAGATGTGGTATTTTCCACACAGTGGAGTACAACTCTGCTATACAGAAGGGTAAAATTGAAGCATTTGTAGAAAATTAATGCACCTTGAGATCATCTCTTAAGCGAAATAAAGTGTAAACATTGCATTGTTTTTCTAGTGTGATAAACCAAAAGGGTAAATAAGAACTGAAATGTACAACAGATAATGAGAAATAGGAAGTAATGGTCAAATGAGAAGGAGAGCAAGGGGGGGGTGGTGGAAGGGAGGAAATAAGAAAGGAAAAATGAAAATAGAACAAAAAAATGAAAACAAAACTTTTGTAAATAAGGAGGGAAAGAGGGGTTGAGGTGAGGAGAGGAAGGGGAAGGGGAAAAAAGCAAGATATATCATGTGCAGGTGCAAATTCCCTATGATAAATGCTATCATTATGTACATCTAAAATGTACCAATAAAATGAGTAAAAATAGAACAATAAAACTAACAGTATGAGTCACTCATGTATATGGATCATTACATATAGATGTAGAATCTAGAGCTCACCAGCTTTGAAAAATTTTAAAGAATTATGCAAAAACAATTTTTCATTCAGTTTTTAAAGTTATGATTTAACTGGTTATTAGAAAATAATTCATATATTCATGATAAGAAAGCACAGCCCAACAAATAATGCAGTCCCTTTACATGACGAGCTCCTGAAACCCACTCTTGGATGGAGTGATCACATGCAAACTCCTGCACATTTCACATTTTGTGTCCTTTCACCAGTACGAAATCAGCTGTGTTGTGTCCCATTTGGCAACTGAAGCCATTGGTACAATCACCATCAAAACACATGAGGATGGAGGGAACATTTCAGTTCTGAATTGTAACAGAGCCGACAGCAGATGAAACTACAAAGCAAGTGAAATTGGCATTCGATCGTTTCCAGTTCCTGCTCCCCTGAATACCGTCTCTGTTTGCATTTCCTTGTCACAGTCAAAGCCTGCAGTCAAGTCTGTGATATTCTTATGTTTAACACCCTCTCAATAAGGTAAAAATGACTGATAACACCTAAAATATATCTCCTGGAGATACTTCAATTCTGATCATGACAAAGATCTAGAATGAAATGGGAGAAAAATATTCTACCCAGACACCTGAAGTAGCCCCATTACCTTACAGATTTAAAGAATCACTTTAAATACAAAAGAAAGAGACTAGTGAAAGTTATGATTTGCTAAAGTACTACTTATTATCCAGCCCTGTGGGGAACTAAGGCAGATTTTGCACAATGTCCACAATAATATCTATCATCTGTTCTGCCTATTCATTCTAGTACGACCATCTGCAAAGAAATTTTAAAAATAACAGCATTTTCAGGGTTCTGTAGTTGACACCAGGTTGATTTATCTTCAGGACTTTCATATGGTTGTAGACCTGTGGACATTGGGCTACATGCCAAAAATGGATCACTAAGGTACCTGTTGATGGCTCTTGTCTATCCATTGGGAATTGTTGACTGAAAAAATCTGTGTCCTCTCTATGTCTTAGGTTCCCAAAGCAATATGGTTTAGTTGCAAATGGAAAAATCTCAAGACTAGGAGATTCCAGACAATACAGGAAGAAGTTGTGAACCTTCTTGTGACTTAGCCCCAGATGTCACTGACAGGCCCTCGTGCTGCATTCTATAGGTCCTGTAGCCCGCACATAGGTTATTAGACTCTGTCTTCTGATATGGAACTAAGATGCCACTGAAAAGATGGTATGGGAGAAGATGTAATTGTAGGCCATCTTAGGAATATACAACCTTCCACAAATTCTATGATAAGAATGCTCATTGTTACATAATATGCATTCTTTTATTCCCTTAAATAACAGATTCCCAGAGTTATTAATGATATTCTCAGTGTTATTTATTAGGCTCACAGATATTTCTCTAGGTACTGCAATTTCAGCATTCTCTCTCTCACTCTGTCTGTCTCTGTCACACACACACACACACACACACACACACACACACACACCTTTCAGTTCATACAATTGCAGTTATTAGACTATATCCCAACCAAGCAAGATGAGTGGAAATGATATGTTTCTTTCACATGCCCTCTATGATACTGCTGGGATGTCATGGAGTTTCCTCACCCTCACTAGCATGGAAGTGATCAGGATCAGAACAAGCACAGAGGTCCCATTTTAATGGCAACCACATGTTTCAGTACTGGCCTCAAGAAAAATACCGTGTGCACTCCCTTCCGTAGTTTGCTATATGCACCCCAACTTGCTCATTCTCCAGCTTAGATTGAACCATTGTTTTAATGTATCTCTTTACATAGCAGCTTATGCCACCTTTAGAAGTTGCATGCTTTTGTGCTATCTCCAAAATCTCTAGAATATACATCATCATATGTCTTCTTTTCTGATGTCAGCTGCCATCTCATAAAATAGAAGATAGTGATACACTGCAGTGATATGTATTTCCTGGGTTATAAGTTAAATACTATGTGCGTTTCATTTTTGATCAATCATTAATAACTTTAATTTCTATTACATATAAAGTTTTCCTAGAGGACATATGTGAGCGTGGATAGTGCAGACAGGATAGGGAAAGGTTTTTTTCATTTCATAGCAAATACTGAATTTGAAGACAAACTCAATTTAATACGTTCAAACTTTTGGTTTTGTTTAAAATGTAAGAAATTATTTCTACTGTCTCTGGTTATAAATTTTTAAAAATAAATTACATGCTTTCCTATAATTATAATTTTCTTCAAGCATGCTAACAGAATATATGCTTGACTTGCTAAAATTTCACCTTTATTTTAATTTTTCCCACAAAACTCTTAATCTTGTCTCTCAACAGTATTAGAAGGCTTCTTGATACCATTGTCAATTGGGAAAAGAAAATAGTCTATCTTGTAAATGCAAATGAAGATGGCACACCTCTTCCAAAAAGAGATGGGTGATGAATTCATTCCTTTAATTTAGAGATACAGCTTAAATTTTAACATGGATTGTGTAAACCATGAACATTTCACGTAAAATTAGAATTAAAATTTCCAGAGAATTGGTTTAGCCCTTGGGCTTCTGGGTACACATATCAAATCAACAACGAAAGGGCGCTTTATGCACTCCATTCTTTACTCCGCCTATGCCTACTCGAATTCGCCCTCATCTAAACACAGCGTATAACATCGATTATCATCTACCATTCATCATCTGTGTCCGCAGACACACATGCATACATGAGTACACACACTGTATTATAAAGCCTTTTGGCCAAAGCCTATAACACCAGTGAGCTCAAATTAAATGAACCATCACAATGTTAGAGTGCTGAAAAGTTGCCCATCAAAGCATGAATCTAGAGAGGGCTGAAAATTCAGAACCATTTCGTGTGATCGACGCTATCAGGGTTTAGGACACTTCTGTTCTTTTCTGCTACTATGGTTTTGTTTTTTACTTCCCTGACCTTGGTTCTCTGACAGTTTTGTCAGGAAAAGTGTGGAAATTATACTGCCTTTGAGAATAAATTTTCTTGAGCACACACTTTTTCCTTGAGGAATGAATAGGTATTGATCCATTATTCCCTAGAATTCAGAGTTGCTAGAGAAAAAGACCTATCTAGAATGATTAATCAATGTACTCTCACAAATACTTTCTGCTTGGAGAACTTCTGGTCAGAACTTGAGCTATTACTACAAATGAAGCTGGGAGAAAGCTTTGAATGAACCCAAAGGTTGTAAATCTTATTCTAATTCAAGTTTTTCCTGTTATAAAAGCAGAATACACAGACTGGATTAGATAGCTAAATAAAGGAAGACTGGGTAATAATCCTCTAATTGCTTACAAATGGCAATATATATTGCATAAAAGTCATCACTTTTATTTTGTTCAAATGAAAATACTTGCTTTCCAAGATTTATCATCAAGTCTTTAAACTCACTTATTTTTCTGAACTGAATTTCTCCATTTAGACAGGGAATATGTACCCTAGTACTTCAACAAGAAGGAAGGCTGTCATCAACACCTTAGATAACAAAAGCCAAAATATGCTCTTCTGTCCATTTAAATGAAGAGTGTCACAGGAATTGCTCTTAGAAATCTCTCTTCATTCATTAGCCAGAGCAATTAGACAAGAGAGAGAAGTAAAAGGAATAAGGATAGGAAAGGAAGAAGTTAAATTATCACTATTTGCAGATGACATGATACTATACATGGAGGACCCCAAAAACTCCACAAGAAAACTCCTGGAATTAATTGACAAATTCAGCAGCGTAGCTGGATACAAAGTCAACACCCAAATATCAATAGCATTCCTATACACCAACAACAAACAGACTGAGAGAGAAGTTGAGGAAACCATACCTTTTACAATAGCAACCAAGAAACTGAAATACTTAGGAATCAATCTAACAAAGAATGTGAAAGATTTATTCAGTGAAAACTACAGAACTCTGAAAAAGGAGATTGAAGAAGATTTCAATAAATGGAAAAACATACTCTGCTCATGGTTAGGAAGAACTAACATCGTGAAAATGACCATACTACCAAAACTGTTGTACAGATTCAGTGCAATTCCAATCAAACTACCATTAGCATACCTCACAGATCTAGAGAAAATATGCCTCAAATTCATCTGGAACCAGAAGAGATCCAGAATAGCAAAAGCAATCCTGGGCAATAAGGACAAGTCAGGTGGAATCACAATTCCTGACCTAAAACTATACTACAAAGCTACTGTAATAAAATCAACCCGGTACTGGCTAAAAAACAGACCTGAGGATCAATGGAACAGACTGGAAGATGCAACCACAACGAAAAACCCACTCAGCTACCTAATATTTGACAAAGGGGTCAACCAAACCCACTGGAAAAAAGAAGGCCTGTTTAATAAATGGTGCTGGAAAAACTGGCTCGCCTCTTGCCAAAAACTGAAAATAGACCCAAGTCTATCACCATGCACCAAACTCAGGTCAAAATGGATCACAGACCTCAATATTAAAACAGAAACTCTAAACCTATTGGAAGAGAAAGTAGGTAAAAATCTTGAAGACATAGGAGTAGGCAGAGAGTTCATGAACAAAAATGAAACTGCAAGGGAAACACTTCAAAGAATAAATAATTGGGACCTCATCCGACTGAAAAGTTTTTGTACCTCTAAAGAAATCACCAGCAAAGTAAAAAGAAAACCCACAAACTGGGAAAAAATCCTAGCTGGCTGTCCCTCAGACAAAGGACTTCTATCTAGAACATACAAAGAATTAAAAAACATGTACCTGTCCAAATTCAAAGACCCAATCCAGAAATGGGCATCTGAGATGAATACACACTTCTCAGATACAGAAATACAAATGGCAAATAAATACATGAGAAAATGTTCCACATCCTTAGTCATCCGAGAAATGCAAATAAAAACAACACTGAGATTTCATCTCACCCCAGCAAGACTGGCCAGTATTAAAAAATCATCCAATAACAAATGCTGGAGAGGCTGTGGAGAAATAGGGACTCTATTACACTGCTGGTGGGAATGCAGACTGGTACAACCACTGTGGAGAGCCGTTTGGAGATTTCTCAGCAAACTAGGTCTAGAGGTTCCATTCAAACCA